>APFE030511974.1:33594-43903 GCA_000404065.3 Pinus taeda
CCCCTTGAAGAGGCAAGTGAACATTACTCTCTGAATAATAAAATCATTGCTATTCTGTGTTCTGGGTATCTTTTCTTCGCATATTCTGTATTTGGGTATCATTTTGCAGGATTAGAGCATAACAAACTTGGGAGTGCTGCTTGAGCACACTCGACAATTTACAATGTTTAATGGGTTGTCTCTTAAATGTTTTTCTACACTATTAACATTTTTTCGATTTTAAAATTATATGTAGATTGTGAAACTCAGAAATCTAATTCTCAATCGTGATTATTTTGATACAATCAGATGGATGAAAGATGATGAACAAAATAAAAGGTGAGGTCCATCTTTGTTAAAAATCAAAATTACGCATAGCATTAAGTGAAACTGACAAATCCAATTCTTAATTTTGATTATTTAAATATAATAGAATGGATGAAATATGATGAAAAAAATAAATATTCAGAGCCAGTGTTATTTAAAAACCAAATCAAACGTTTTTTAGGGAGGTATGATCTCAAGAATTGTCATAACAAAAATTTACTTTGGAATAAAAGCATAAGAGACAATTGATAGTTAAATTGTTCTGGGCATAATTATCTCTTCTTCATCCATTGTCCATGACATAGGAACTATGTGATTGTTCAATAAATTAAGTGACTTTGTAATGTTTGTTCTTTCAAATATCTTATTTTATAATTCTTTCTTTTTCCTTGTGTGGCTCATAAAATAAAAACTAGGTGATTATTGAATGAAAGAAGTGACACTGTAATTTTTGTTCCTTCAAATATGCTTTTTGTTTCGGTAAACTAAGGGTTTTATATTAATCAAAATCAGCTTTATATGGATTTGAAAAGATTACCATAGTGACCATAGAGGATGCTACTCTCCTTAGCATACTAGATATTTTGATTAGACCAATAAAGTCTCAAATCCCACTAAAACCAAATTTTGATAACCCAAACTACATTAGATCCAAGGCCATAACTGGCCTGCAACATTTTCCAACCAACCCGCACAAAAATCCAAGACATATTTTCAAAAAACCATCAATGCTAGCAGTCTATAAAACACAGACAGACTTCCAAAATACATATAACCAAGTCCATTTTTCATGACCCATTCACAAAATAACATAACAAGAGAAACAAGAAGGGCTTAAGTGCTTCAATTGGCCATGGACCATACAACAAGAGATACATAAGAGATGACTCATGCCCAACAAGTTGGGCCTGGAATCACCACGCAGATTGCCATGCAATGAGGAGGCCAGGAGAGATGCCAAGCACCCATCCTTATGAACCCAAAGCCTTCCTAAAATGGCCATCGAACTACACCTCTCCCCACTGATATTTCTGATCATTATTAGAAGAAGAAACATTTGATGGTGCCCTTGTGCTAGAACCAAGAGGATTCATCAGGTCCCCCCATCTGATTCACATGCTACGTGACTTTCTACATGAGCCAAATGAGAGTCAATTCTATCCAAAAAAAACCACTAGTTCCTGAGCATTCTCTTGACATCATCCAAGGATGCAAAAATATTGTACTTCTCCACTTGTTTGTCCCTCCAGATCAGGCCTAATAGGGTCTTCATTTCCTAATGAAGAGCCATGGAGTTTAGGTACTATTTCTTCCTGCCCTTAGTGTACATAGGGTCAGGAACTCAAGCTAACATGTCTTTCATGAGCTCCAAATCTGAGAGGGAATGTCTTTCGACCCCTGCCTGTGTCTTAAGCTTATGACTTTCTCTACGTGTTTCTAGTGGAACAACGTTAAAAAAGGTTGCAACCGAGTCATGGACAAAAGGCTTAGCACCACGTTTCCCTTGCTGGAATCGACCACCACCCGACCACCACCCCTCTGCCTGTTCCTCCCCCTCTGCCTCTACAACATAGCTGAATTGGGGCTGAACCTCCAACAACTTCTATGAGTTCCTCTACTTGTAAAAGAACACAAGAATGAATGAGATCCAACACCAAAAAGGCCAAGAAACCAACAAACTAACCCATCACAGAAGCTCCAGACATGTTCACTGCCTCTGAATACTCAAGTGAGTTGGAAGAAATGTTCAATGCGCCAAGTGAGATGCCGGAAGAACAGAGTGTCAGTGAGCTTGCTCATGATGACGTTGGCATTAAAGAGAAGAGCTCTGCTTCACCAAAAAATAGAGAAGGAATGCCCACTGGGTCTGGGATTTTGGACGAGTACTCGACATGCAATTTTATACGCTATGTAGTGGACCTTTGTGATGATGTTTATGTGTGCGTTGAAGATCATAATCTTCTTGCGGCAAGACGAACGAAGAAACTTGAGATATGCCGTCTTAGAAATTTGGAAAATGATGTCACGGTTTCGTCTGGTTTCCACCTAAACATAGGAAAGCATATCAGCACTAGGCCAACTATTATGCCTAAAGAGACAATGTTCTTTGCTAAAGGATATCACCGCTGTGCTTTTATCACTCCCAATCATAGAGAAATCTCCAGCGAGGAAGAAGAGAAGCCCAATACACAATGGATGATTGTAGAGTTGCCACCAAACAAAAAGGACTTAGGCGAGTTGAACTTAAATCCAATGCATTGCATTATACCCTCTTGCTCGAACCCTTTTGAATTGGTGTTCTGTGATCCTGAGATAGAAAATCTGAAAAAGGTTGCATATCTGAAATCTGGTGAGTTGCTTGTTTTCCTTCACGATAAAGAACATAATAGGCTGGACTTGTACATGTCGCCCAAAATTGGACAATTTCTACATGGGAGAAATCTTCTTCACTCATTTAAAAGGGGTTCTGATTTGGTAACTTTTGATGAACGGACCAGATTCCTGGCTTTATATGATGCACAGGGTTCCAACGTTGTAATATACAAGTTTGATGAATCATTCCGGAATATAGATTGGACAGGCGTTGAAATCATGCTCAACCTGTTTTCTGGAAGAACAAATATAAAATGGATGCAGTGTCTTCCCGGAAAAGCTGAATTGATTTTAGTTGACGACACAAACAGGCTCAGAGTGGCAAAACTACATCACCGTCCATTGATGAAGCCTAAGAGTATGACACTCTCATCAAACTTTTTAATTGCTTTCATTTCAGGGGATGGCTCCTTTCTCTTCGTTTTCCACAGACCTGCAAAGTTTTCAGATAAAAAAGAAGAATGTGCTTCATCTTCTGCTCAAGGAGCTGCACAAGAAAACATGCCCACGTCGGAATTTGAGCTGAAAGTTTACATGTTAGGCGATGCCATGTCTTTCTTGAAGAACATTTCATTGAATATAAATGTTGAAGATGTTCGTGATTTACAGGTGAAGCTTGTATATTATGGTTCTCAGATTCACCTTGTTGTAGCTTTTCTTCTAAAATATTGAATCTAGTCTCAGCGACAGAAGCTCTGGAGTTTGAAGAATTAGGAAAACAAAAATCTACTTCAGAAAGAGATCATAAGAATGCCATGGACCGGGACTCTCAGAATACTAGTAGTGCTATGTTAGACACATCTATCACATTTTTGATAAATTTGCAGTTGATCCCGCGCTATTTAGAGGGAGTATCAGGGATCTCAACTTCCATGTTTTGCTCAAGTCAAGAGACACCACCTTTGGAAAAGACAGAGGGCAAGGGAAATATGAAGAATACTTGAAGAATGTTATTGGGCAGTAAAAGCAAGAAAAAGGAAAGGACTTTTCAAATCTCAGGATTCAATTCAAAGTTCAAATGTCTGAAAGTTGTGACTCAAACACTCTACATCTCTCACTCCCTCACTATCTAAAAAAGCCTTTGGGAAACTGGGTCCGTCAACTTATATGTCTTGCACCCATCCAAATAGCTCGTGCTGAAAACAATGGATTACAGCCCTTGCTTGATGGGCTTCAAATACCTCCACACCTCACTTATGCAGATAGCATATCACTAGCAACTTTGTTGCGCTTCGGGTTGTATGATGTTGTCCTGAGTCAGTGGGATGGTAAAATCAAGGTTGTCTCGTCAATGGGCAAACAGAGTAGTGGTAAATCATTCTTATTAAACCATTTATCTGGCTCCCTTTTCGATGTAACTGGGGGAAGATGCACTGATGGAGTGTGGATGACAGTTCGAATTGACTCAGAGTGCCTCTATGTATTGATGGACTTTGAGGGATTAGACAGTTTTGAGAGAACAGAGCAAGAAGATATGTTACTCTTAGTCCTAAATGCTGCCTTGAGTAATTTAACAATATTCAACAAGAAGGTTTGTTTTTAGAACTGTCTTATTCGTTTGCTTTTACTGGTTTACCATTTGATTTTCTCATACTAAATAGTGGCCTCAGCTTTCTTCTTTATGTTACTGTAGCCACTCAAAGATTAATTACCAATTGTGATGCTTCTTATTCAGGATTTTCATCTTGACAAGGAGACGGAAGTTATCTTTCAGCGATTCCAAAGTGGGGTAAGTTTGGTGAAGGAAGATGAAAAACTATTCAAAGGAGTGTTCTACATAGCTATCAAGGATGTTGATGTCTCTGATGTAGAGGAATTAAAAGATGAATTCCGACAGAAACTTCTTCAAATTTGTCAAAGATCTCGTGAAAACTTTCTTACCAAGATGCATGGAGGAGTGGTTGAACTTGCTGCAATGGCTCCTTTTACTCGAAGAGAATATCATCAGGAAAGCCTATATGATATTGCTTCGACTATAGAAGAGTTGAGACATAGTTATGAGAGTGGCCGTGATTTCTTGAGAGATTTGAAGCTTGTCACGTCCCAGATAGCAGTGAAGGTTTGGACCTCTGTAGATATGAAACGTGTTGCCATGAAGGTGGATATCCTTCGTGGGAACTTCGCTTCTGCTGTTAAGGCAGGATGTATTTCTGTGGCAGGAGCCAAAAAGATGCTTATGAATTTTGACTCTCAGGAAGAGGTAAGTAATGCTCCAATAGTACTGCGGGATCTCTCCATTGATTTGCAAGATACTGGCCTCGTGCTTGCGCCTCTAGATGAATCTACGTCAAAAGATCGGATTTTGAGTAATCTTAGAACAATACTAAATGGAGTCTTGGATAGAAGAGGCAAAAGAGGTAATTTATGGTACTCTAAGTTTCAGGACTTCATAGAGGCTTTGGCTGATAGACGGTGGGATCGAGTTCAAAGGTGGCTTCGCTGCAACGCCGCAAAATTTTCTAGGAATGATGATGTGCAAAAGTTGCAACTGGAGGCAGTTCTAGCTCTTGCAGAATTGAAACAGGGACTCTCTCTATGTCATTGCAAATGTTCTGTTTGCTTTTGGCGATGTGTTTTAGAGAAAGGCCATTCCTCTGATCACTCTTGTATGGGTAACCATGTTTGTGCTGAGAAGTGCATGTATTGTTCTCTCGAATTACACCAAGACCAGGAAAATGAAGTGGACGAATGTAAGCATTTGGCAGGCCATGAAGGGAATCATGATTGCAAAATGAAAAATCATACATGTGCCGAGATATGTTCTTTATTTGACAAATCATCCAATTGTAGCAAATCTTGTTGCTTGACAGTTGGACATGAAGGTACTCATAATTGCAATTCATCACAACATTTGTCTAACATGAAATGTTCCCTTTTGAGCTGCAAAAATCCCTATGTCATATCAATTAAGCTTGGAGATCATGATAAACATGCCTGTCATGAAAGGTTTTGTCCCAAAGATTGCATCATGGAGGGGTGTCCTAGAAGCTGCGGTTACAAAGATCCCTTCCATGAATTGACAAGTGATGAACATCTCTATGGTGAGAAGCATTGTTGTCCCGAGGAATGTGAAGCCGATGGAATTTGTGAAATTCTCACTGAACTTGTGCGACACACACGCTCATTTGAGGGCAGAAGAGGTTCCTTTGAGTACATACATTTATCTGAACAAAATGGTAAGAAAAAGAATTGTTGCATTGACATTCCACCTTTTAAAACATCCCATGATGGCGAACATCTTCACACACAAAATCCAGATGTTGTTCATCACTGTAACGCTAGATGTCAAAATTGCGGGTGTTTTTGTCCAAAACCTATTGATCATACTGATTTGCATAGTACTGTTCATGGGAACACGAGGAATGTCAATTTTGCATCAGACTAGGAAGAATTCGGTATCCAGGGTAGAAAGTATGCTTGGGGGGAATCTAGTGTGTTAGAAATGTGTACCCTGCATTGTAAAGCACAAGGTCGGGGTCACATTCATTTGAATGCTTGTCCCATGAACGATGGTTTGCCTTGCACAAGTCATATCTATGATTGCTCTCGGCATGAGACAAGAAAATATGGCCCAGATGTGGATGTCCCAAAAGATGAACTTACCCATGAGACTTACTGGATGCAAATGCGGTTTGAAGATCCCTGTACTGAAGAAGATCAAAAAGAGTTTGCTCTATGCAGTCATCTCTGCAAGTCAGAGGAGCATCAAGAAACTAATGGTAGTTCCACAAAATCTTATTGCATAGAGAAATTATGGCATGCCCCTGTACAAAGAAATTCAACGCCATCCTGTGGAGGCCACATAAGTGCAGATGGTCACCGTTTTCTCTGTGAGCATTAGAAGAATGTACCGCATCACGTGGTTTTTGTTATTGACAGGTCGGGTTCAATGTCTACTCCTGATATAAGACCAAACTTGGCCAAATGTATTCCTCGTCACAATTGTAGGTTGTGTTGTGTTTATGAGTCTATTGATAGATTCATTAAGACTCGGCTTAGAACCTCTAGCGATGATTCTGTATCTGTGGTTCTATTTGATGATACAACAACTCTTGCTCTAGAAAGGCAAGAGATGAAAGAAGATATAGTGGATGGTATTCTTCAATATCATGCACGGGGGTTAACTAGTTATTCTTCTGGTTGGACAATGGCAGAGGAGGTAATTTGTCGGGGTTCGAATGATCCTAATGTGGAGAAGAAGAAACCAATAATTATTTTCTTGAGCGCTGGTGGAAACAATGATGGACAAGATCCTCTTTTTTTGTGAATAAATTGAAGAAGACAGAGCCAAAGTTGATATTGCATATAATCATGTATGAAACGGATCCTGCAGCTTTTATCTTGGAGAAAATGTCAGAAATTGGGAATGGCACATCTAGCTCAGTCTTGATGAACTGCAATTAGCACGAAGCTTTGAGAATTTAACAATTAGTCTCGAGCCTAACGTCGTATCTGTAATCCCGGTTTCGAGATCAAATCCATAGACTTAAAGGTTTACTATAGTTTACTGCAATTCTAGGATCTATTTTATTCAAGTATCTACAGAGGCCTTTATGAGTTCAATTTTGTTTGTTTGTTGTAGGGTCAAGCAGCTAACATTTGCATTCCAGTTGTTGTAGTTTCCACTCTTTTATTAGATTTGTTAACCCAGCTCTACTTCTCAGTGGTAGCTAGTTCATTATAGTATGCAGCACGATGAGCAGAAGCTAGACGGGGTGCTTTCTATTTTGAATATGCATGGATGGTAATAATATCATTTCCAGTTTTTCACATATTAAGAGTACAAGAAAGATTGCCTCATATATGCATTGCTTCTGCAGGTCTGTAATCTGCACTCTGCTAGTATTGTCTCATATCTTTGCACATTGCCAATATTGACGTCTCATATATCAATTCATTTCACTAATCCTTGCAGATATTCTCATCAAGTGGCTCTACAAGTCTACTACTAAGAGGATGGTGCTAACCAGTACAAATTCCTTCCTATATCTTTTATTTCGAACTTTTCCTTCTACATGTGTGCCTTACTAAATACTTGCATATCAAAAACTGATTATCCCAACACTAACCACTTGTTAGGGCCTAAATCTACCTCAGGCTAAAAAAGGCAGGATCTAGGGTAACATCAAACCACGCTTAACCTGGTAGCTAGCCCTACCAGGTTGGGAGAGGGCTCTCTCCTTATCAATTTCAACAAAATATATCAAATGAAGCTTGAGATAACTGATGTAAAGACTAATTTTAGGTTAGGTATATGCTCAAAGGAGTTGATGGAATTTGATGATGGTTTGATGGCTCAAATGTGAAAGGCAAATTTGGGTCCGGGGAATGGACTCAATTTTGCAGAAGTTTCTGTGGGGCGAGGTAAGAAAATGCTTTAGTACTTTAAATTGAATGAGATGGAGAGTCTTAGGACTGGTGAGGAGTTGGATAGGGCATGAGAGTCTCAGGGATCCTCTTCAAACAGTAGAAATATAAATAACTAAGCAAACCCTAGGTAAAGCACTGCAACTTCAATGATTTCTACCTTTATCCTTGATTCATTTAGTTCAGCTGAAAGAGAGAGAGAATGGCATACATAAACACATGTAAAACTTGAATTACAGAAGAAGAAACAATACCAAATCAACTTGCCATGAGAATCCCACAAAATGCTGCAAACCCTGGTTTATTCCTTTGCAAACTGCAGAGATGAATGTACAATGCTAGTCAAAGCTTTCACAAGAGTCCAACCTTGACAAATGACTGAAAAAGTACTAGATATAGGCAAAAAACAACTCATGCTAGGCTTTAGGGGTTTAATTCATGAGTTTAGGAGTTGTTTCAACAAGATCTAAACTAAGAACTGAAAAGTAGGCAGTGGAACAACTTGCCTCTAAAATCTAGGACACTGGTTCATTCAGTTTCAAAACTACCTTTTCATGATGTATCTACCTCTATGAGTGAATTTTCAACATTTTTACATCAAATTCCATCAAGTTACATCAAATTACATCATGACTTTGACCATGAGAGAGAAAAAGGTCAAACTGAGAAAAATCTAGGTGAAAAACAGAGTCTTTTGGCAAAAGATGACAATTTTCCATCCTGTGCACTGCGCCACTGTCCCTGTGCGTAGTTCCTTTTTGCAGCTGATTTTTGAGGCCGTCCCGTGCACCAAATTTGCTCTATGTGGGCTTGTTGGAAAGCTCTGTCTGTCTACTTTCCAGAACAGGTGGAATTTCTGAATTTGGTGTCCATTTGCCCATCCAAAAGTGAGTTCTCCAAACACTGCTTCCTGTGTGGCCCAAAAGGGGCAGAAAGGGCATTTTTGAGGTGTTTTTTACCCTTTTGGAAGCTCAAAACTTGACAAAAATTTCCAGCCATTTCTGGGCATTCATAATTTTGCATGAGGAATACAAAAATCTAGAGTTTTCCTCTAGAGGAGGTCCCTAGCAAAAGCGAGCGTCGGGTGGCGCTACGCACCAGGCAGAAAATCCTGTTTTTTCCTCCAAAAATTCAAAATTGACAAAAAGTGTGCCAAATTTCTTGAAATTTGGGCTGAGTGATCTGCATCAAGTACTATGTTGGGCTAAGGAAGCCTCAGCCAAGATTTTGAGTCTATCTTGGTCTTTCTTCCTCCTCAAAGTTTTCCTCAATTTGGTCTTCAAGGTCCTTATCCTCGCTTTGCAAATCTTGTTTCTTGCCAAATAGTGATAGGCCATGTGCCTCAACATCTTTTTCCCTTTGTTGGCCTTCTCCAGCAGCTTTTCCAAGTGCATATTTGTCCTTTCTAGCCAAGATTCACGATCAGCTTCAATCTCTTGTTCTAGTGGTATCAATTTGATTTTCCTCCTCTTGGCTGCTTGCCGGTTTTCTCTTATAGTTTGCAGCTCCATGATCGTCTGCTGATCCTCCAGTTGCTTGTTCCTTTACTCAAGATAGTTTATAATCCACTTAGCTCTTTCCAGGTTAAGAGCTAAGGCATGAATATCTGCTTCTTGTTCTTGGATGATCTCTTTCAGTCTTGAGCTTTGGGGGCCCAAATCAACATCATCATCCTGGATGAGAATGAAATCTGTCTCTTGACCTTCCGAAGGCCCCTCATCATGCATTGGTTGTTTACCTTTATCCTGTACCTACTTTGATGTTGAAGGAAACGAGACCCCTTCCACCCCGAGAGGAGATAGTACTCGTTTTGCTTCTGCAAATAGCCTCCTTGTCCCCTTTTGATAAGTGATGAATACTCGCACACTGGTGGTTTGAGTCTCATGCACTTCTTACTGATGTGAAGGCCCTCCTACCTCATGAAAAATTGATGGGGTCACTTGAGGATTTGTGAAAATCTCGTGTGAAATGAAATCATCCCATGAAACATTCAGCAAGCTCAGCTGATGCAACACCACAATTTTGATCAATGCAAAGTGATAAATGTTGTTGTACTGCTGATGAGGAGGCTTTCTTTTCACAAATGTGGTCATTTTCTCAATATTTTGGCACATGAAATAGGGGAGGTTCATCATCCTCACCCTAGTGAAATGCATCAATAATATGATATGGTAGGCGTACAAGCGAGAAAATTTGCCTTCATAGCTGAAATATTTGATTATGAGCTTCATCAATGGAGCATATGTGTCCTAAAGGTACCTGA
>APFE030511974.1:58172-98153 GCA_000404065.3 Pinus taeda
CCTCTAACAAAGGTAGATGTGGGATTAAGTCAAATTCCTCTCTATGAGGGCAATGAAGATCCAAAAATATTAAAATATGAGAGAAATAGATAATTTATAGATATGATAATTACTTTTGACTATTTATTTTTATTTTTTCATTTACCCTTTACTTCATTCATTAGGACAAATAATTATACAAATGCAATACATAAAATACAAGAGACAATTAGTCCACGGGCCAGGGCAAAATCCACAAGGGGAGAACCCATCAATCCTTTCCTTATAGATTATTCATCAACAAGAGAAATTTAAGTCAAACTAACCAGAGTTCCAAGTTCCAAGTCAACCCTCCTTTTCTATCACAATTTTGTTAATAAATTTGTTCACCATATGCCACATGTCTGCCCAATTCTCGTAGAGAGAAACTCACAACATCATCTCACAAAATCACATCATATATCCATAGGAACTCATACTTTCATCACAAAACTCACATAAGGAATTCAAATCATTACAGAACATAAAATTTGAATCACATAGAACCTTGAATATTCATGTATTATAGATGACAGGAGCCTTAGAAAACTCACACTGTTATGGAGAAGATGCCTCAGGAAAAAAAAGGAAAAAAAGTAGCTCACATATATGCCTTATGATCTACCACAGAAAACCATCGAATTTAGTTTACCAAATTTTGGAGGATAGGTGCCAATATATAGTTGTTCTTGCATCTGAAAGGAAACGTATTTTTGGTAGGTCGACTTGTCTTCTTGAAGGGCCGACTTGGAAACTTGGAGGGACAAATGTCATTTACAAAAAAAATAAAATTTTCTACTTTTCATTGGTTCATGAAGAACATGCACTTTAAATTTTTATTTTGACCAAAATCAAAGCATGAATAACATGCTTGACAACAATAATAATAATAATAGTTTTTCTTCTTTTTGTTTTTACATAAAAGTACACAAGTATAATGAAAATCATGAAGAACGAGCCTATTTACAAATCCAACGCTCTTGCATAACTAGGGAGGTATTCATAATGACTTATTGGATATTCTCAAGTTGAAAACTTCTATAACAAAGGATTTAGATTGATAAGCATCAATGATGATAACATCATCATAACCAACATTGTCCAACCACCGAGCCCTTGAAAAGTATGTTCTATCTCTCCACTAGATCAGAGCACAATGCTGGGAGGCATTTATTTGGACAACACCACCTCTCAAGGCACATACACCACCTAGGTGTTAAGAGGGTATGACCTCACAGGAACATTTCATAATCCCTAGTAAAAGTTCATCCACTGGACCATTCTTTACCAAGTCTATGTATTTGACTTAGGATGTTAATCCTAATCAACCACAACACATTACTCAAGAATGTACCTCTCGGATGCTTGCTCAATCCACCATTCTCCCTACTGGTGTTCATGAACTAGACTTATGTTGGTTATTCCTGGCCATAGTACATGGCACATGGAGAACACAATGCCCATCCTCACTCCCTCCCAACTAGGGAGGAGATAAATACAAGCCCAAACTTGTGTGAGAAGTACTCATATTTCCCTTACATCAACTACCTATTTATTCATGGAGATATTGTTTGTAGCTTCTCGGATCCAATCTACACCATACTCTTGAATCATCAAGCGCTTCCATCTTCTTATGAAAAATTAGGTTCTTGACAATCTTTGTAGAGAATCATGATCGAACCTAGCACGTCATCAAATATTCCATAAAAAATTTTATGGAGTTTTTGATGGTGTTGGATGTTTCCAACATACACGAGATCTCCCCGATATGAGGTCCCAATTATACCTCACATTGCTTGGTGTAGGAGTCCCATCTGGTTATAGGGTCCAACCACTAGTGGGAATGGTTTATAGGTGCACCTTGGTTATAATACATCCACAAGTGATCATAACAACTATTTGGGGTGGTACTTGTGCGTAAGATTTGTGTGACACCAAATGTTGAATGCACAGGAAACTTCCATGGCTATAAAGAGAGATGAGCCTTCGGTTAGGGAAGTAATAATATTATCATAAGAGACTTATGAGTAGAAGAGGAAAACTTGTTGATTAGCCTGCAAATTAGTTCACAAGATGAGCAACAATCATGAAAGCATAACAACACTCATTCAACAATATCAATATCTAAGCAATGAAATAGTTCATTACTCTTAGTGTGTATTATGCCAACATATAACACAAACATATCAAGAATAGTCTGACTACATTCACGATACATGCATGAAGAAGTGCTGGTTCGAGGAGCTTCTAATTATTAATGAAAGGTTCCAAGTACAATGTTACATATTTGAAACATTAGATTCAGTAGTGGAACATGAAGCCACAACTTACTTCTCCAAAGAATGATTTACCTCCTAGGCAACACAAGAGAAGCCAAGGAAAAAATCTAAGAATCCAAGCCCTTTACTTGAGTTATGAGGAGCTATTTATAATAAATGAAAACAAATTTTGAGTTTCCTCATGAGTTTTCAATTTCTATGACCTATGGGCTTCCATATTAATTTTCATATTCTATATATGACCTTTTACATTCCACATGTGTCTTTTCATATCCCACATGTGTCTTTTGGATCACATTTGAACTTATTACAAAAGACAAAAGACATATAGGACAATGGCTATATAATACAAAGCTCCTAATAAGACAAAACACTTTCAAATAGATAAATCAATTGCTTCATCATGGAGTTCATTGGTGATGTATGGATGCCATGCTCTAAACTCTGTTGCTATGACTTTAGCCTGGATTGGTAGCTTGGCCACAAATTGCATTTTTACATCCAATGCTTCTATCAATATAACTCTGGCTATTCGACAACCATAATAATTTTTTGTGAACATTGGCCGATGTAATCACATGTTGTAGAATAACACTCTTAGTAATCTCCAAGCCTTGTTGTTCAGATGCTTTCTTGATCTGCTCGACAAACTACTTCACTTCACTAATGATGGTATCCTTGTCTCTTGTCTCTACAAGTGGACCCACATAAGGAAACCCATGTTTTTGTGCCAGGGACTCCAAACCACTATGCAGTCGACTATAAGAAGCTCGAGTGTTAGTTTCTTATTCTCTGAGATGGGTGTAATTCTGCACATGGAGTCGCAACTATACTCTTTCCATCTCGATAGCAACCTTGTCCTTCCTAACCAATTTTTCTAGAACATCTGTGTATTTGGAACCCCACTCCTATATCAGATCGACAACGCTATTTGAAACCTTCAGGATCTTTAATATTTCTTGTGCTTTCTTTTCTATCCTAGGGATGGATGACACTACTTGATGCAAGAGAACCATTTCATCATACAACTACTTAATATTATCCTCCATTGGTCCCAACTCTTCCTGTATAGTTGACCACCATTCTGCTATGTTTATACTATTGGAATCAATTACATTCAACTAGTAAAGTGTCATGGAATCAGTTACATTCAACTCTAAATGTAGATATAGACAACAATAGACATCGTATAGCTCCATCAACTTAGAGAACAAAGTTGACCACCTTGTTTCTAAAATTTTATGGATGTTATAACTAACCATACTACTTCTAGGTAAGTAGATAAGGTTCCCCTGAAATTTGCTTGATCTAAATTTCAAACTACAAAAAATGGTTGAAGGTGTTAAAAATTGGACAAGCTATGAATCAATCCAAGGACTTGCCTCCCATCGATTGGCTTCTTTACCATAGATTATGCCCTCCTATTTCACAACAACCAATCTAGTCTAGATGGTAGATTGATAATATAATAGAGGGTTCAAAACCCATCTCTCTTCCCTTCTCCTTTTATAGTTCATCCAGTTTGTGATGCTTTTACAAGGATCAGAACATGCGTGATTTCAAGGTGTGACAAACGTTACAACTTGGAGCCCCCAACCTATCCAGTGAAACTTGTAATTTTTTGTATATGCATCAACAACTATTCAAACAAAGTTAAAGCTATGTATTATTTTCAGTGCGGTGCTGGCCATTTTGGGTTGGGTAGGCTTGGTAACCCTAATTGATCTATACATAAAAATTTCATTAACACAAGCCTTGAGGTAACACGTCATAGGGATTAAAGGTTTTAGTAGGTGAAAAACCAATTCTCGATGGGCGAGGGAAAGGAATGATAACATAAATAAATTTCATTATTGTTCATAGGTCAATGGGACTCAAAAGTACAACAAGAGACATTTGTAATGTAGTAGTGCTTAGGGAATTTAAGGGATAAGACTTATGTTTGTGTACCTCTTTCAATCTAATATTGAAACCAACAAGGAAAAATAAGCTAGCAATGGTCTACTTACTAGGATTCTTGTAGCAAGACACTGCGAGGGGCCTCTTCTCGAGAGATTACTAAGAGCAACTTCTACAACCACGTGCTCAACCTAGTGCAAAGTGGTATACCATTTGGGCCTTTCAAAAGTTTCACCATTGAATATGAATACTACCTTTAAAAAAGGGGCATGATCGGGCCCCTCCTGTGTCCAAAAATACGATGGAAGATTGAAACAAATCCTCTGAGAAAGCTCCTACAAATGGTTCTTGTACATGATTGCACTACTAGTAAAAAAAAAAATCCAATCCAATTACCCAAAACCTAATCCCTAGATAAGAAAATAGCATAAACATTCAGCTCAAAAGGAACTTAAATAATAGCATAAACATGTCATATATATGCTGCAAATGTTGAAATTCTTCTCAATATGATAATTTGGGTTGTAACATCTTCGTCCTTCTATACCTGTGATAGAAAATTGTGATTCAAACATAGTATTGTTCTCTGGTACATATTGATAATTTGGGATTTCGCGAATTTGGGTTCGAAGAAAATGACAAAAATATCTAGACAAAACACATTAAATGCAAATCCTGCCAGGAGAAAATATGCATCAGATTGACTTCCTTGCTCTTATACTATTGTGGGAAAGAACATATAAAAACCAAAATGGGTGGAAACATGTGAAATTCCTCTCATTTCCTAACCTATATGAGTGAAGGGTTTCCCTTGTCCCAAACCCAACATTTTCCCAAGTTATTAAATCAATCTTTGTATTGTGAGGATTAAAACAATTCTCCAAACTTAAGTTGTATATAAATTTTAGCACTGTAGATAAATTTAGAGACCTCTTTGTCTCTAAATTTTAACATTGCAGATGTATTAAAGGGGTCTCTGAATCCATATACAATGTTAAAAGGGGTAAGGGGTCTTTGAATCTATCTTCAGCGTTAAAATTTAGTGAAATGTAACACTTCAATATCAAAATTACAATTCTCTATTTCCGGAGTGACACAATTAAAAGTGACTAGCATAAATGACTAAGTCATACACTTGTTGTACTTGTTATTTGGTCATATTTTTATTCTTGGACTATAGTAGTCATTTAGGATAATCATTTTTAATGTTGTCACTTATTATCTAGTCATATATTTTAGTTATGGACTAAATTTTTAATTTAAATTAGTCATTTTTAGTTGGGTCACTTATTATCTAGTCGTAAATTTATCCCTAGACTAAATTAGTCGTTTAATTTAGTCATTTTTAGTTGAGTCACTTAAAATTTCTCAAATTTAGTAATAATTCACATGAAATAATTGTGGTGTCTAACTAATTTAATCGCAGTCACTAATCTCTCATTTTTTATTTGTGCATCATTCAGAAATTGCCTGCATACACTTGTTTCTAGAAATGAGTATAAGAAATTACTTGATTATTATGCAAATGGTTATTCAAGTTTTACTGGTTTCACAGGAGCTTCAAGTGGTCAAGATATTCTTGAAAAGTTATTAGATGATTTATTCATATGTTATAAGGTTAAATATATTTTTATAGTAAAGCCAACTTTTCAAAAGTATAACGAGTTGGATGAAGTATATTGAAAGTTAATCTATTTCACTTATCCAACTATGAGATATTTGGATAAACTTTTTGAAATTTGATCATAAGATATTTCAACTACAACAACAACATCCATATAGACAAGTTATATCAAGGCACAAAATCAGGGCATGTTCAAATTATGGGGGGGGCATCCAACAATCAAAGGTTGTCCCAAGATACCAGATTAAAGAACTTCAGTGTAGTTCAAGTTTCATGTAAAGATTAACAAAGTTGTTATTTTTTATAGAAGTTCTTTTCCTTAAGATTAGTAGAAACTGAGTTTTGTAGAGACTATATAATTATTGTAAATTTTGATATGGAAGGGGTTGATTCTTGGATCAAAAGTATTGATATTTTTTGTAATAGCCCAATTTTCCAAAGTTAATCAAGGACTATTGGTTTGAGGGTATAACAATATTGTTTCATATGTAAGTTATCTCTTGTTTTACATGGTCTTTTCCTTTTATATATTTAATATTGTGTGGATCTTGGGAGAGGTCTCGCTAAGGATTAGCCTACCTTACATCCCCTCGCAAGGTTATATTCATATACTATTATTATTGGATCTCACCACTTTGGTTATGTTCTAGAAGGGAAGATCTTATTTACATTAAGTCAAGAATTTTATTCCTGAAAAAACCATTTCTAAACAAATCCTTCACTTATATTCTTTGACACGATTATTTATCTAGGAACTGTCAGCAAAGGAAAGCATTACCTTTGTCTCCTTCTGACTCACCTAGGTTTTGAAGTTCCTTTTATAACATGGGTTATGAGTTTCATCTCGTCATTTTCTTTTGTATCCCTTATTAATGGATCGACATCTTCTTTCTTGTGATTCTGGATTCAGATACTCCACAATCTTCATTTTCATGTTGTCTATGTTTCGAGTCTAGAACAAGACTCATCCTCAGGACTGCTTTACAAAGAAGAGAAGTAGTGGCTATAAATATGGTTTGGAGTGAAGAAGATCATATTCCCTTCTTTCTATCTTAACCCTCATTTTCTTGAGATCACGAAACTCCTTCCATGTTTCCCCTCCATACAGGGTAACAATAATGGTTTGTAGATTTCTGTGGTGTGGTTTTATTCCACAGTATTCATTTTCTTGCTGTCTACATTTTGAGTCTAGAACAAGACTCATCCTCAGGACTGACTTACAAAGAAGAGAAGTGGTGGTGATAAATATGGTTTGGAGTGAAGAAGATCAATTTCCCTTCTTTATATCTTAACCCTCATTTTCTCGAGATCACGAACCTCCTTCCAGGTTTCCCCTCCATACATGCTAACAATAATGGTTTGTATATTTCTGTGGTGTGGTTTTATTCCACGGTCTTCATTTTCATGTTGTCTACATTTCGAGTCTAGAACAAGACTCATCCTCAGGACTGATTTACAAAGAAGAGAAGCGGTGTCTATAAATATGGTTTGGAGTGAAGAAGATTGGATTCCCTTCTTTGTATCTTAACCCTCATTTTCTCGAGATCACGGACCTCCTTCCAGGTTTCCCCTCTGTACAGGGTAACAATAATGGTTTGTATATTTCTGTGGTGTGGTTTTATTCCACATTCTTCATTTTCATGTTGTCTACATTTCGAGTCTAGAACAAGACTCATCCTCAAACCTGATTTACAGAGAAGAGAAGCAGTGGCTATAAATATGGTTTGGAGTGAAGAAGATCAGATTCCCTTCTTTGTATCTTAACCCTCATTTTCTCAAGATCACAGACCTCCTTCTAGGTTTCCCCTCTGTACAGGGTAACAATAATGGTTTGTAGATTTCTATAGTGTGGTTTTATTCCACAGTCTTCATTTTCATGTTTTCTATGTTTCGAGTCTAGAACAAGACTCATCCTCAGGATTGATTTACAAAGAAAGGAAGCGGTGGCTATAAATATGGTTTGGAGTGAAGATGATCAGATTCTCTTCTTTGTATCTTAACCCTCATTTTCTCAAGATCACAGACCTCCTTCCAGGTTTCCCCTTCGTACATGGTAAGAATAATGGTTTGTAGATTTTTGTGGTGTGGTTTTATTCCACAATCTTCATTTTCATGTTGTCTACGTTTCGATTCTAGAACAAGACTCATCCTCAGGAATGTGGAATAAAACCACACCACATGAAAATGAAGATTGTGGAATAAAATGAAGACAACATGAAAATGAAAATGAAGACTATGGAATAAAACCACATGGTCTTTATCTCTTGTTTTACATTGTAGTTATCTCTTGTTTTACATGGTCTTTTTCTTTTATATATTTGATATTGTTTGCATCTCGGGAGAGGTCTAGCTAAGGATTAGCCTACCTTAAATCCCCTCGCAAGGTTATATTCATATATTATTATTATTGGATCTCACTACTTTGGTTATGTTTTAGCAAGGAAGAGTTTATTTACATTAAGTCAAGGATTTTATTTCTGAAAAAACCATTTCTAAACAAATCCTTCACCTATATTCTTTGACACAATTATTTAACTAGCAACTGTCAGCAAAGGAAATCATTACCTTTGTCTCCTCCTGAATCACCTAGGTTTTGGATTCCCTTTTATTACATGGGTTATGAGTTTCATCTCGTCATTTTCTTTTGTAGCCCTTATTAATGGATCAACATTTTCTTTCTTCCATGTACAAAAGGGTCTTTGACAAGGATGTTTTCTTTCCCCATTACTTTTCCTACTAGTGGATGAAGGACTAAGTAGGATGCTAGGAAATGCAAAGCCAAGGGGAGACTTTAGAGGAAAAACAGTGGATGCAAACTATCAATTACACTCCTATTATTTTTTGATAGTATTCTTGTCTTTTGTGATGGTTCATGTCCAGACACATGTTTTCTACATTCCCCTTTGGTTTTGTTTGGGAGAGACATGGGTATGCAAATAAATGTTTCTAAATGAACTCTCTTGATAAAATTATTAGAATAGCTTGAAGTCCTTCATTTTATTTATTTTTTCCCTTCTGCCTTGATGAATTTTGATGAAGGTCTTAAGTACTTTGGATACCATTTAAAACCAAATTCATACAAAAAATAACACTAGAATTGGCTCGTTGCAAAATTGGAAAAAATGTTGAAGGCTTGGAGTTTCAAATGGCTCTACAGAGTAGAATGATTAGTGCTTATCAAGTCTATCCTTAAATCCATCCTTGTGTATTGGATGTCTCTCTCTTGGATTCTTAAAGTAATCTTAAAGAAGCTATGCAAAGTGTGTCTTATGTTTCTTTGGGCAAACTATTCATGTCATTTTGCCTCATGTGGATAAATGTTAAGGCTTATATAAGCCCCATGTTAACCCAAAAACCCCTTATTGAGCCTTATTTATTGCATAATTACATTTATGTGTTATGTTGGCTAGAACCCCTGATGGTGCCATTTTATTATAGCTATATCCTTTGTCTCCTATACATATATCAAGAAGATTTAGTCTTAGTATCACAAAATACTGTATCGTTCATCGTATTTTTTTATAAAATAAGGTTTTCCCCTAAAAGTGGACTGTAATTATTGGTTTCTTAGCACTTTTAAGCCTCAAGGATCATAACATTTGGTATCAGAGATCGTGATCCTATGGTTTTACTACTCTAAACAGACCATCGTGACATTTTCGCTAAGACTTTTTTTTCTAGGAGGCTTTAGATGGTGAAACCTAGAGAATATTGAGAATAAATCCTAAGAAATATTTGGTTCACAATTTAGATATTGATTTGATATATTTTTTATATATGGTCTAAGAAAGTTAGGGTTTGTGAATTCTTCTAAAATCTATCTCAAACAAGTTTGTTTTGTATTTTTTATGTAAATTTTTTCTATGAGGCTTCAGGCCGTGAAGCTTGGACCATGTTGAGGAAAACTTATGGTGTAAATGTGGTCCAAGTTAGAGATCTTGGTTCACTGTATTTTTGGAGATATGCTCCATGGAAGTTAGGGTTTTTGTATGCTCCGAAATTCAATTCCAAACAAGTTAGTTTGCAATTTATGTCATACCTTTTTTTTACAAGGATTCATAAAGTGAAGCTTGTACCATATTAATGAGAACTATTAGAATATTTAGTTCTATTTTTCAGAATTTGGTTTTCTATAATTTGGAAGTTTTACCCTATGGAAGTTAAGGCTTGTGAATAGTTATGAAGTAAAATTTAAACACGTCAACTTGATATTTTTTCTATATCTTCTTGTTTGGAAATTTCCAAACTTCAAAATATTTAGGAATTTCAAGAGGCATAGAAATACCTCAACTACAAGTTCCATAATTATATTTCAATAATTGGACACATGGTGTGCTATACAATGTTTCTTGTGTGAAGAGAACAAAAAGTCAACAAGTTTTGGGAAAGTTACTATAACTTTCAATTGCCACATCAAATTCAATTCACACCTATGGAATTGTAGAAACTACATATCAAAGTATTGTGGAACAATTTTTCAGATCCAGAAGCCCTCAAATATTAGGTATATATAAACAAAGCTTGAACCATTCTAATATTCTCCAAATTAAGGTATGTAACTTACTAGTGACCTAACTATTCATTACAAGATCCCCCTTTTTTTGGTTCTAATAAATAGGAGCGCTATTATTATTTTCCAACATACCTTAAAGAAAGATACCACACTAATTAAATGTATTGAAGGTCCACCCTTGACTAATGAAGAATGTGACAATTTATAATTTAGGTTATCTTAATTAGAGAAGAAAAAAATAAATGAAATGGATGCCAGTATGTTGAAAAAGGTGGATTTCTCATTTTCTCAAGAAAAACTTAAAAGATAAATGGAAAAGAAGATGAATGAAAGTAAGGAAGGAATAGAAAAAAGATGAATGAAAATAAGAAAGGAGTAGAAAAGAAGATGAATAAAAATGAGGAAGAAATACAAAAATCCATGATTGCCATGGAAAATCTTCTCTTGGAGAGGCTTCCTAAAATGGATGTCAAGGTTCAAGTAAATTGTAAACATAGTGAGAAGCATGTTTTTGAGAATCAATCTCATATGGGGAGTATGCTATCACAATTGGAGAGCACGAATTCTGAATTGTAGAACCATAATAATGATTTTTTAATCTAAGATCCACATCATGAGGGCTTCAAGTCAACACTAAGGAACTACTACAATGCAAGATTAATCTTGATATGGAAACCTATAATATATATTAATTTGGTAATATCATAATGTGAGTGGTTAACACATGTAATTCATTAAAAAATTCATCCATCAAACCCAACTATTGTAAACGAGTGAGTTTGGAGAAAAATTATTTTTCCTCAATGTTTTGAAATCTCTTGGAAAAATTATTGTTCAAATGTTTCCTAGTTTCTTTATCGAGCCTTTGAGTGCCACCACAAAAAGCAATTGCAAGTTGGGCCTTTTAGATGTAATGATGCAACATTTATTTTCTTCCCTGTTGTACATTTGGAGTAACTCAAAATAATGCTCTAGTCTGTTTATCCATCTAGTGGATTATCTATCATCCTGCTCATCAAATATAGGTATATTAAACTCTAGTTTGTGAGTAATTTTATTGAAGGAATGTAGGTTAGATGAATTCTTGAGCCGTGAAAGGGTCGCATGTGAATTTAGGCTAGTCGACCCTTTGTTTTCTCCTTCTAGTTCTTCTAGACTAGCCTCAAGGTTGTTAGTGTTGATGCTCCAATGTTTCAACTCTTATTCTATTAATGAAAGTCTATGGGGAAAATCATACATTTCCATACTTTTCAATAATATTTCCATAAAAAATATTGGATCAAGGTCTTGTAGTTCGCTATTGATCTCATCCATAGAAATTTTTAGTCCTTTAATGTCTACATTCCCAAGTGTGTTGGATATTTCATCAATAGAATCTTTTAAGGATTTAAGTTCATTGTTGAAATACTTGTTAGGTCATGGTTATGTAGTGCTCTAATTGCCAAAAAATCCAAACAATTTCTAATTATTCTTTGTTTATATCGACATCACAAAATATAGGGAAATGATAAGTGGGTGGGCATGTGTGGATGAGTGTATATGAAGAATGGTGGTGTGGACATGAAGAATATAGGGAATGGAAAATGCAACCAGGTGGACATGGATGCATTGGATAAGAAGGGAATAATGTTGATACAATGAACAAGAGGAATGAATTAGCAGAGAAGAGAGAGGTGGGTGCGACAAGGGCACACAAGAATGAATGGATTGAATACCAAGTTGTAGAAAATATGTAAAGCATGGATTCACGAACCTGGGGGTGGGGTTTGCAAACCCATATTAGGTTCTCCTCCCCATGAATCGAGTGCTGGAGCGGGTACTTCCCAGATGCACCCATACAAACCAGGTTCTTCCCATAAGAACCTGGTACTCAGTACTTGCAGCCTAGGTTCATTTGCTTAAATAGGTTCACTGAACCCCAAAAATGGGTGCATGAAGCCTAAAAATGGGTGCGTGATATGTTCTTATGTGGTGCTGAGCAAGATTTTTTTTCCCTATCTTAGTAAAACATTTCAAATTTAAAGTTTGGAGGTCTTAAAGTTCCATCATTTCGAGAGAAGTACATGTTTTAAAAAAAACAATTGCCATGATTACTATCAAAATTCCTAACTTAGTAAAATATTTCAAATCTAAAGTTGTGAGGTCTTAAAGTCCCATCATTTCAAAAGAATAGGTTTTTTAAATCTCTTTTCCATGAATTATTGTTGAGAATACAAAAAGAAAATTTGAGTTTGACTTTGCCTTGGTCAAACTAGAGAAAATTCAAATTCCCATATCAGCGAAAATATTAGATGTAGTTAACTGAGGTGACATAGAACTTGTCACTTAGTTAACTCAGTTAATTCGAGTTGGAGGGCTTGAATTCAGTTAAACATGAGTGACTTCTAATTTGTAGCAATCTAATTTGGTTATATTAAGTTGTGTTCAACTAAACTAGTTCCAACTGTTGGAGGAACTAGTGGAAGGTCAGTTGTGTAGTGTGAATTCAGTCTAACTCAGTGATCATCCAGTTAACTTATTAATCATCCCAAATTAGCTAATGCATGTAGAGAATTCGAATTAACTAGTTGAGGTGGAGATTTCAAGGTAGTGTAACATAATTTGTAGACTATTCTGGAGTGTACAGGTGCTACATGCAACCTGATGATCAACTTGAGGAATTGCGCAGTCCATTTTGGAGAAATTCCTAAATAATAGGGGCCTAATTTCTCAAGGAATTGTGCAAGGAAGTAGGGGCTCAATTAGAGGCACAAATTGACTAAGTGTAGGTCAGATCTTCTCAGTGAGAAGAGAGATAGGTTATTCACTTGCAGGATGCGCTCAATTGAGCAAATCAATTATAATACATATCTATTCATCAGATTAATGCAAACAAACATTAAAGATTTTAGCGGATTGCTTTCCCAGGGAAAAATACTGTGTGCATGTGTGTTATTTCTCATTGCATGTTTTTTATTGATGTTCTAAATTGTGAATTACTTTCCACAAAGCAATAGAGTAGGTTTGTTTCTTGTGATTTTGATTATAACTTCATGAGAAATTACAAATCTACATCATAATTTCTACATGGTATCAAAGCAGGATTCACATTAGAGTAGGAATTTCAAAATTGTTTCTCAAGATGTTCGAATTAAAATTTAGTGTAGTAGGGTCTCTTCAAAGTTGGGAAGATGAGCTTTAATGGTTTGAGGCTAGAGTATGCCTTAAGAGGCAACTCTAATTTCATCACATGGAAGGATCACATGGAAGCGGTATTGGATGAAAATGGATTGCTAGAATACATCAATACAAATGTTGCAAGACCAGTAGAAGATGATGCCCATAACCTAGCCCAATGGAAGAAATATGTAGCTGAGGTCAAGAGAATAATATTGGAGGGAGTACGGGACCACATTTTCACCAATCTCTATGGGAAAGAAACTCCTTATGCAATGTGGCAGGTACTGACAGATCTGTTTCAGAATTGAAGCGACCATAGGAAACTGGCACTGAAGAATAAACTTTGAAATATCAAGATGCAGAAGAATGTCACTATCCAACCATATCTAATCAGGTTCACACAAGTTCGTGATGAGATTGCAGGAGTTGGTGTTACTATTTCAGATGATGATTTGGTAAGCCTATCCCTTCTATGCCTTCTTAAGAGGTGGCATAGCTAACAAGATTCGGTGAATGGGAGGGAGAAACTACCGAATTGGGAACACTTATGGTCTGATTTGGTATAGGAGCAAATAAGGTAGAATACCAGAGATGGGAGTTCATCCAAGGGAAAGGATGAAGAAAACTTTGCATTGGTTGGAGTTTACAGGGAAACTTTTAGGGGCTAATATTCGTAGGTGACCTAATTTTCCATGCTTTTTCTGAAAAAAAATCGCCAATTTTCATTATTTCTAAAAATTATTCACCCAAATTTTACAATATAAAATTGTTTTACCTTAAGTATTAGCAAAATTATATAGAGACTATATACGATCATTACAAATTTGAACATATTTACGCCAAATATTTTATAGCTTGTATATTAGGGACTAGTAAGATTCGCCAAGGTTTCTAAACTTTAAGATATATTTTCATCCATAAAATTTTCCCTAGTTGGAAAGGGAAAGAAGGGAAAAGGGAAGAAATCTCAAACCAAACCAGATTTTAGCCAAGGGGCAAGAATAAATATTTGTCCAAAATTAAATCCTTCCATTTTCATGAATTCAGGGATTATGCTAGGAAGTTTCCACACAAAAATGCAGGCAAGAAGACCTCAGGAAGAGCAACAAGTGAAGCCTTAGCTTCACAGTTCAAGCTTGAATTTACGCTTATCCCATGCATGGTAATCACAATGATGAGGAGTGTGTGGTACTTCGACTCTGGTGCCTCATTCCACATGGAAAGGTGTAGATATTTTTCGTGGCCATTCTCTGTGTGCTTGTTTCCAGACCTTGGCGTTATCGAGACTCTCAGAAATCTGCACCTATCAGAATGCAGTACCTAAATTTGGGTCTTTGTGCTGCTAAATCCTGGTATATACGTTGGCTATTGTTAGATCTCATCATTGGTTGAGCTGGGCGACGCAAAGGAGATGCTTTTAGAGCAGAGGATGAGCTTGATGACTATGAAGATGAAGGAGTAGGTTTACCACACTTTCGGATTTGCTTGGTTCTGCTAAATTTGCCATCTCTGGCAGCGTGAAATGAGGGCACTACACATGGCTGCAGGACACTTCCACTCAAACGCTTCAAGTATAGTAGGTATTTCTACAAATGGCTTGCAGCTTTCTCTCGTGGAAGTCCTGGAACGTTCATGATTTCTAGAATCCTCTTCGGAGTTGCATAAGATTTCATCAAACAGCCATGGAATTCATAAATTTGAATAAAATACATTTAACGTTTATTGCATCTTGTTTTGTCCATTGATTCTTGGTCAGAAATGGGAGATTCCACCCACAAATTCTTGTTTAGAATTTTTCTTGCTTCAGCAAAATAATAACTGTTAATTAAAGATTCCAGTGAAGAAATTGCAGATGCAAATCTGCTCTCCACTATACCACTATACCGTAATACATCGTCCGGTGGTTATTACATCGCCTCCTCCTCACTCCAGTTTTATAGTCTATCAACAATGGTATCGTTGCAGTTACGGTATTATAACACCAATCATAACTACATACGTTGTTGATACCACCAATCATTAAACCACTACCCAGAACACTTCCACACCATTGCAGCATTACATATTCCACCATGGAGTTGGCACCATTTGCTCCTCTACTCAACTCTGAACGAGGCAAAATTGAGGCAAAGGAATAACTGCTTGGGACAAAAAACAAGATAGAGAAATTTGTGTATTAGTTTTAGATGAGAATTTCCCTATATTCACAAGCATTTATCTATATTCCTAATGCATGCTAGCTACTCCAAGTGTGTCAGACTGAATTGCTTGGTAAAATGAAAGATGGAACTTGATGATGTATAGGTCTAAAGATAAAATCTTCTAGCTTTGAGGATGACAATGTGCTTCCTTGAAGCACACTTTCAGGTGGTGGAGGCAAAGGGATTTGCTTTATCTCTTTGCACTCTTCAATGAAGGGATCTCCTACATTGAGGTTATCCACTGTCATAGACGTGTGATATGGTAGTTCATTTGAATTGAAAAGGAGCATCTTCGTCACTGAATCTATATTTGATGGAATTTATTATTAGAGAGATACTCATGGCTTGTTTCTGAAGAAAAAAGAATGAAAAAGTTCCAGAGTTCCATCTTCATTAGATTCCCGACTAAGTCCTCCATTCAACGACAAGGTTACCAAAGGAAAGTCAGTGTGAACTCCTCCAAATTTATCTCCAAAAATTGCATGAAAATCTTCTACATCAGAGGACATTGAAGGATATATTGAACTAGATTCACACACTTTGTGCCTAAAATAACATCAACTTGGACCTTGGCAGTATCGATTATGCTGGAAAAAACCCTTAAGGCGTTGGTACTCAGTTATAACCTTGTGTGAAATAGTGTCGAAAATTTTATCTGCGGTGTCTTGCAGGATGAATAAGGCCTTGCACAATTGACCATATTTAGGAGGAGTGGCTAATGCCACCGCTGAGTAGTAGGACCCATGAGGATTCCTCCTCCCAACTTCAAATACGCAAAGCATTTTAACGACTCACTCTATCAACTTATGCCTGTTGGATGATCTGTTTGTGGGTGTCGACTCCAAACAAATCGAGCACATAAGTTAGATTTTCATCATAACTAGACATGAAGGCATACAAAATTGGTACATTGGTATGCAAATCAAGTGGATAGAGATACTGTTTGATACATGCCCATTGCAGAATTATGGTTTGGGTTTAAGCATACAAGAAAGGTTGACTTGCTACCTTCGTCGATGATAAAGAAAATGAATATTGAAGCATACACTAAAGGTTGATGAGTTGAAGCTTGAAGTCGTACCATTTGATTCAGAATAAATAAGTTGTGATTTGCTTATTCGAACAACACTTAGCTATCTACTCAGGCCCCACGACATTTTTGCACCATTGAAGTTGTTGGATCTTTAGCTTTAACAATGAGATCGTGATTTTTAGACATAAAATGCTCATTGAAATTTGAAGAAATTGAAGAGAAAACAGAACCTGGGTAGATGACAGTGATGTGGATGGTGTAGTTTATTCACATGAGAGCTTGGATGTACTTTTAAAATCTGTTGAATATTACCAGCAACCAGAAAGAAATATAGCTTCAAGGATTTCCCTATTATAATTAGGCACATTTAATTTTGAAAAATATTGCATTTGTGGTCATTTATTGACTTGAATTGTTTGAATAATGACAAAAATTCATGGATTATTGGAGTTATTAGGAATTTTTCCACCAATGAAAACACAATCGAAATCAACAAAACCACTCTTGTTGATATTCAAACCTGTCTGCAACATACACAGGAAAAGGTAGAATTTTTGGAACTTGAATCTCAGCTTCAACAAGAAGAATTACAGCAGTGGAGTCAACATTCTGAACCTGTTTCTGTTTAGAAAATTGAAATAGACTCCCATAAGCAACAAATTGATTTAGATTCAATGCCCAATGAAGCATCACAATTACATGTAGATGCAAAAATTCAATCTGCCCTTCTCAAGCCCATCATCAGACCTTGGGAAGAGCTTGTCCATAACAAGCATAGAACATGTCTTGTATATGATAAGGAGGTTTCCTTTCAT
Source organism: Pinus taeda (assembly GCA_000404065.3). Taxonomy (NCBI): domain Eukaryota; kingdom Viridiplantae; phylum Streptophyta; class Pinopsida; order Pinales; family Pinaceae; genus Pinus; species Pinus taeda. The sequence goes on from APFE030511974.1 coordinate 75,714, forward strand.
ATTCCAGATTAATCAAAGCCCATTTAGCTTAAGAGTGTCGGATTTCTTCATGACAGTTCACCTTCAGTTGTTCCAGATTCTACTCCTCTTCCACAACAACAACAAAAGATTGTGAAATGCCAACATTGTGACCGAGTTGGCCATATGAAATATCATTGTTTTGATTTTCATCCATGTGAGCACTGTCATTAAACCACCCATTCTTCACAAAGATGCTTCAAAAACAAGCCTATTGCAAGAACAAAAATTCATCTTGGATGGATCGCTTCTTGGCAATGGGCATCAACAGCTAAGAAGATATTTCAGTCATATGTCCGAACTTGTTCTAGAGTATTGAACAGTCTTGTAGTTGAGTTTTCTCCATCATCTCACCTTGTATCTGACAGGGGGGGAATGATGGTCATCTAAAAGCTTCAAAGCCACATCAAGTGAGCTTGAGCCACAACCTTCCATACCAGATTCAAATTTGTAGCCAAAGCATGCCTTTAGTCAGTGATACCTCTTCAAAGAATTGGGGACACTTCCTCTAGCAGAAGACTTCATCTTCTTGCCAATTTCATAAAAGTTCCAGGAATTGCATTAAGCATTCCAGAGTTGTTGGTAATCCTTAAACCACCACAGGATGAGACCTCCCTTTTCAGGTTGAGGTTCTCCCTTTTATGCGGGGTGAGACCTCCCTTTCATGGTTGAAGGTTTCCCTCTTGAAAGCATTAGGAGCACTTCCTCTAACAGAAGACTTGAGCTTCATGCCAGACTTGGAAGAGTTCTGGGAACTGCACTAAGCGTTCCAGTGTTGGTGGTCATCCTTAAACCACCACCCTTTATACCAACATTTTAGAGAGCACATTCAGCCTAGTGTTGCCATGCATTTTTGCACATTTTGTATTACAACTCTCTTCCTGGACTCATACATAACCCTTTTGATTAAGGGGGGGAATGTTGGAAACCTAATCCTCTATGGGTTGGTGCAGAATGTGAACAACCATGAGAGTCCAAGAGAACTTGGGATATGGAACCCAACGGTCACATGAATGTACTATAAGTGTATATCATTGTAATAATAAAAGTAATCTCGTGTTTATCTTTCCTATTTTCTCTCTGCCATGTGTGTGTTTAACAGTTAAGAAGAGATTATTTTGCAGTTTTTCTTATTCCTTCTGATGACTTAGTGCTAGTGTTCCAAATTTACAAAGTCAACATAACATTTTTTATATTATTTATTTTATTTAGCATAAGTGGATACAGTCTGAAAATTGTGAAACAAGGTTTGTCGAATGATCAAGGTGGCAGGGTGGTGCTAGGGTAGGATAGAGCTTGCATAAGGAATTGGAGTTCCCTTCTAGTTGCAGCTGGTGAATAGGGTGTTGGAGCATCCTTCAGGTTGGAGCCTGTAAACCAGGGTGTTGGAGCATCCCTCTAATTGAAGCTGGTAAACCAGGGTGTGGGATCATCCTTCAGGTTGGAGCCTGTAAACTAGGGGGTTGGAAAGTTGGAACTAAAAATATTGATGTATATTTTATTGAAGAAAAATATTAAGAATTGATCGATGGTTTTTCTCTCTGAATAGTTTCCACCTAAAAATATCTTGTGTCTACTATCTTTGATATTATTCATTATTGAATGGTGTTGATGATCGTTTATGTTTACCTAGTGATAATGATAATTAATGCTTTGTAAAGTTTAAAATTAACTAATTGAAGAGAAATATTGATTCAACCCCTATCAATGTTTCCAACAACAAGATCCTCTAACAAAGGCAGATGTGGGATTAAGCCAAATTCCTCTCTATGAGGGCGATGAAGACCCCAAAATGTTGAAATTTGAGAGAAATAGATAATTTCTAGATATGATAATTACTTGTGACTATTTATTTATATTTTTTAGTTTACCCTTTACTTCATTCATTAGGTCAAATACCTATACAAATGCAATACATAAAATACAAGAGACTATTAGTCCAGAGGCCAGGGCAAAAGCCACAAGGGGAAAACCCATCAATCCTTTCCTTATAGATTATTCATCAACAAGAGAAATCCAAGTCAAAATAACCAAAGTTCCAAGTGCCAAGTCAACCCTCCTTTTCTATCACAATTTTGTTAATAAATTTGATCACCATATGCCACATGTCTGCCCAATTCTCGTAGAGATAAACTCACAACATCATCTCACAAAATCACATCATATATCCATAGGAACTCATACTTTCATCAGAAACCCACATAAGGAATTCACATCATTACAGAACATAAACTTTGAATCACATAGAACCTTGAATATTCGTGTATTATAGATGAAAGGAGCCTCAGAAATACTCACACTGCTATAGAGAAGATGCCTCAAAAAAAGAAAAAAAAATAGCTCACATATATGCCTTATGATCTACCACAGAAAACCATCAAATTTTGTTTACCAAATTTTGGAGGATAGGTGCCAATATATAGTTGTTCTTGCATCTGAAAGGAAATGTCTTTTTGGTAGGCCAAATTGTCTTCCTGAAGGGCCGAGTTGGAAACTTGGAGGGACAAATGTCATTTACAAAAAAAACAATTTTTTATACTTTTCATATGGTCATGAAGAACATGCACTTAAAATTTTTATTTTGACCAAAATCAAAGCATGAATAACATGCTTGACAACAAAAATAATAATAATAGTTTTTCTTCTTTTTGTTTTTACATAAAAATACACAAGTATAATGACATTTATGAAGAACAAGCCTAGTTACAAACCAACACTCTTGCATAAATAGGGAGGTATTCATAGTGTCTTATTGGGATATTCTCAAGTGGAAAGCTTCTATAAGAAAGGATTCAGATTGATAAGCATCAATGATGATAACAACATCATAACCAACATTGTCAAACTACCAAGCCCTTGAAAAGTATGTTCTATCTCTCCACTAGATCAGAGCACAATGCTGGGAGGCATTAATTTGGACACCACCACCTCTCAAGGAAAATATGCCACCTAGGTGTTAACAGGGTATGACCTCACAAGAACATTTCCTAATCTCGAGTAAAAGTTCATCCACTGGACCATTCTTTACCAAGTCTATGTATTTGACTTAAGATGTTAATCCCAATTAGCCACAATACATGACTAAGGAATGTACCTCCCTCATGCTTGTTCAATCCACCATTCTCCCTACTTGTGTTCATGAACTAGACTTATGGTGGTTATTCCTAGCCATAGTACATGGCACATGGAGAACATAGTGTCCATCCTCAGTCCCTCTCAACTAGGGAGGAGGTAAATACAAGCCTAATCTTGTGTCAGAAGTACTCATGCTTCCATTACATCAACTACCTATTTATTCACGGAGATATTGTTTGTAGCTTATCGGATCCAATCTACACCATACTCTAGAATCATCAAGCGCTTCCATCTTCTATGAAAGATTAGGTTCTTAACAATCTTTGTATAGAATCATGATCGAATCCAGCACATCATCAAATATTCCATAAAACATTTTATGGAGTTTTTGATGGTGTTGGATGTCGCTAACATACACGGGATCTCCCCGATATGAGGTCCCAATTAGACCTCACACTGTTTGGTGTAGGAGTCCCATCTGGTTATAGGGTCCAGCCACTAATGGGAATGGTTTATAGGTGCACCTTGGTTACAATACATCAGCAAGTGATCATAACAACTCTTTGGGGCGGAACTTGTGCGTAAGCTTTGTGTGACACCAAATGTTGAATGCACAGGAAACTTCCATGGTTGTAAAGAGAGACGAGCCTCCGGTTAGGGAAGTAATAGTACTATCCTAAGAGAGACTCATGAGTAGAAGAGGAAAACTTCTTGATTAACCTGAAAATTAGTTCACAAGATAAGCAACAATTGTGAAAGCATAACAACACTCATTCAACAATATCCATATCTAAGCAATGAAATAGCTCATTACTCTTAGTATGTATTATGCCAACATATACCACAAACATATCAAGAATAGTCTTACTACATTCACAATACATGCATAAAGAAGTGTTGGTTCAAGGAGCTTCTAATTATTAATGAAAGGTTCCAAGTACAATGTTACATAGTTGAAACACTAGATCCAGTAGTGGAACATGAAGCCACAAATTACTTCTCCAAAGAATGATTTACGTCTTATGCAAGACAAGAGAAGCCAAGGAAAAAATCTAAGAATCCAAGCCCTTTACTTGAGTTATGAGGAGCTATTTATAATAAATGAAAACGAATTTTCAGTTTCCTCATGAGTTTTCAATTTATATGACCTATGGGCTTCCATATAAACTTTGATATTCTATATATGACCTTTTACATTCCACATGTGTCTTTTCATATCCCACATGTGTCTTTTGGATCCCATTTGAACTTATTACAAAATACAAAAGACATATAGGACAATGGTTATATAATACAAAACTCCTAATAAGACAAAACACTTTCGAATAGATAAATCAATTGCTTCTTCATGGAGTTCATTGGTGATGTATGAATGCCATGCTTTGAACTCCATTGCTATGACATTGACCCAGATTGGCAGCTCGACCACAAATTGCCTTTTTACATCCAATGCTTTTGTCAACATAAATCTGGATATGGATTTCACACTATTCCACAACCATAACAATTTTATGTGAACTTTGGTCGATGCAATCACATTTTGTAGAATTACAATCTTAGTAATCTTCGCGCCTTGTTGTTCTGATGCTTTCTTGATCCACTCGATAAACTACTTCACTTCACTAATGATGGTATCCTTGTCTCTTGTCTCTCCAAATGGACCCACATAAGGAAACCAATGTTTGTGTGCCTGGGACTCCAAACCACTATGCAGTTGACTATAAGAAGCTAGAGTGTTAGTTTCTTATTCTCTGAGATGGGTGTAATTCAGAACATGGAGTCACAACTATACTCTATCCATCTCGATAGCAACCTTGTCCTTCCCAACCAATCTGTGTGGAACATCTGTGTATTTGGAACCCCACTCCTATATCATATCGGCAACTCTATTTGCAACCTTCAGGAGCTTTAAGATTTCTTTTGCTTTCTTTTCTATTTGAGGCATGGATGACACTACTTGATGAAAGAGGACCATTTCATCATACAATTGCTTCATAGTATCCTTCCTTGGTCCCAACTCTTCGTGTATAGTTGACAACCATTCTGTTGTGTTGACACTATGAGAATATAATCATTGATTTTCTGCAATGAGATGAAACACTTGTTACTTTGCTACAACAAATTATTTCCTCAACCGTACATTATCATTTAAAAGATACTCTTGAGTTGTCCTGTGATGTTGTGGAAAAATCAACATTAGTTGCAATGACAGCATGAGGGTTCCTCCTAGTGTTTGTGGTTATCACCTTCTCAGTGGATACAAAGAGTAGAGTTTGTGGATCATTCGGGCAGAATCTTCATCCTTCTTGCATGATCTTGTTCTTTAGCTAATCAAAAGTGATATTACACACATCCATGACTCTATCTGTTGGTGGAGGGGTGATTCCCATCTAATCAAATGGGAGATGACCATCGTTAAGAGGAAGTTCTGAGGGGGAGCCTGGCTCATCATCCATGGGTTCAATGTCATCTTCTTCATGCATCTCTACTTCTATCTCTTGGGCCATTTGCTCTTCTTTCAACTTTTGTGCAACTTCCTCCTCTTGTGAGTGTCTTTGATGTTCTTCTTTTATTTTTCTTCTTTTTCTTGTTTTTGTCTAAGCATGTCATCTTGCTTCCTCTTCTTCTATTATTATTCTTTCTTCCTCATTTTCTTGTTTATGTCGAAGCAGGTCATCTTGCTTCCTCTTCTCCTCCTCTTATCACTGCTTCTTTTCCTGTTCAGCCTCAATAACACTTTTTATCAATGGATCAACTTTCCTCTTTCCACTACTCTCTGTTGTTGGATCATGCTTTATGTAACACCCTCCTCCCACATCTACCCAAGTAACTAGCGAACTGGGATAAACATGCAATGAGATGCCACTATGATGGGATTCAACCTCCTAGGTGACCTTGAGGAAGTGGAATCGATGAAATTATAACACAAGACATCTAACACCAGTCTCAGGACCCACAGGAACCAAACAAGCACTTTAGACAGCTTTCCCCTAGTTCCTACTAAAGTTTTGACCAACCTAGGCTAGAGTAGCGCTCCCCAGACACATCCAAGGCAAGTTATGAGTCGATACCCCGCAGTCTGGATAAAACAAATACAGCCAAGCCGAGCTTAATCAGAACTAGTATTTTATGTTTGTAGAGACAGTGAAGGAAAAACAGGGACATGGACCTAAAGTTAGCGAATTTTGTAGTAGAGGAATGATTTTTTTTTTTTTTATTTACTTAGATCAGTCCATACGTAGGGTTCTAGTTGAACGTTCATTAGGGAATGCAACCTTCATGTTTAGAACTTGGTTCTTTATCTGAATGAAAAACTGTATGAACTCTTGTGGTATGATTTAACTGAAATCACATCGATTTTATTGAGTGAAACAATTTATTCAGGCTAGTTCGTTATATTCAATACCATGTTTTAATTATTGAGTTGTTCATTAGAATATATATTGTTTGAATGTGATGTAGTTTTTAGTTGACATAAGGACATCTCAACCTCGAACCCTAATCCCCACAACCCCCAGCGCATAAAATTTACCTAGATCAATACATTATTTTTGTTAAAAAAGTGATAATGAGATTCTATTAATGTGATAAACTTTCTCCTTCACAAGAATTTATACAACTAGCTTCTGGGTTCCTTTCATTTATGCATTGCACACAATGTCATGTTCAATGATGTCTAGACTTTAATGCTTATAGAAACATTACCTTGAAGGTTTAGTTTATAAAAGAACTTTTTAGTAATTTCTAGTATATCTTGTCAACATTTTTTCTTCAACGATCCTTAGCATTGAAGATATATTATCTCCCAAACTCCCTTGCACATGCCTAATTGGAAAATACAAAGGCCATGACACTCAAGTTGATCTAACAATGATCACTCACTTTTTAATTTCTTTCGTAGATAAAACTTATGGTCACCTCACTGGAAAATAATATTAACAACTACCATTAGTGAGGTTCCCTTGTATTTTCGTGAGTCCATTAAACACACAAATTAGAGTAACCTCACCCACTGAAATGTTTCTAAAACTATAAGTGGACTAGGGGCTTCACATATGTTCTTGATTTCAAGTTGAAAGTTAAGGGTATTAACGTTTACTTAAGATTCATTGCAGCTATGGGCATAATATAAATATCTAGTATCTACACAAACAATAAAAAAATGGGCATAACATTACCAACCCAAGAATTTAATACATTGCAGTGAAAATTACATGCACAATGTGCATAAACATACGTTTCTTTAAGGATGACCATGCAACCATTGTAGCATTCTTTTTAGCCTACTTTTTTGAATTTTCATCTTCACCTTGAAAGGTCATCCCTGCATCTTCCACAAAACATGTAAACACTAGAATATGTCATGGTCCTGACCTTGTTGCTGTATATATTGGTAACAACACCCCAACTCTTTGGGCCATCTCTTGTATTAGATTTTTGCACACTCTAGTTTTTTCCTGTAAGACAAAACACATCTTAGAAATTAGTTATTTATACTAATATTTATAAGTCATTACATTTAACATCTTTTGACATTTTAATTATAAATTTCCATAGATTTTTCCACAAAACAAATTCACAAAGTTTGATGGAATAATGTCATCTTCAACTCTGCTAGCCTCCACTCTTTAGAACAAACAATAATGAACTCTTTTATTTCATTCTCTTTTATGGTGTAGATTTCCCAGGCTACATTGAGTGTAAATCCAATAGTAATCAAAGTCCCACCTTCCTTAAGAGAGTTCAGTCCATAGGAAGTCCATGTTCACCCGTGATTTCAGCTACTAGTGGCAATAAATAACTAGATATCACAATTCTAAATTCTTGGGCATGGTTCAGTTGCATGTGCCATAGGCCAAATTTAAAATTCCCTTAAGCCAACTAAACAGGACACACAAAATGGCCAAATATCGACCCTAGTCTCTCACGCATTCTTCAAGTGCCATGGAATCAGTTACATTCAACTCTAAATGTAGATATAGACAACAATAGACATCGTGTAGCTCCATCAGCTTAGAGAACAAAGTTGACTACCTTGTTTCTGAAATTCTATGGATGTTATAAATAACCATACTACTTCTAGGTAAGTAGATAAGGTTCCCCTGAATTTGTTTGATCTGAATTTAAAACTACAAAAAATGGTTGAAGGTGTTAAAAAATGGACAAGCAATGAATCAATCCAAGCACTTTCCTCTGGCTACTTGGCTTCTCTGCCATAGATTATGCCCACCTATTTCGCGACAACCAATCTAGTCTAGAAGGTAGATTGATAATATAACAGAGTGTTCAAACCCCATCTCTCTTCCATTCTCCTTTTATAGTTCATCTAGTTTGTGATGCTTTTACAAGGATCAAAACATGCGTGATTTCAACGTGCGACAAAGGTTACAATTTAGAGCCCCTAGCCTATCCAGTGAAACTTGTAATTTGTTGTGTAGGCATCAACAACTCTTCAAACAAAGTTAAAGTTATGTATTATTTTTGGTGCGGTGCTGACCATTTTGGGTTGGGCAGGTTTGGTAACCCTAATTGATCTATAGATACAAATTTCATTAACACTAGCCTTGATGTACCATGTCATAGGGTTTAAAGGTTTGAGCAGGTGCAAACCCAATTCTCAATGCGTGAGGGAAAGGAATGATAACATAAATTAATTGCATTATTGTTCATATGTCAATGGGACTCAAAAGTACAACAAGAGACATTTGTAATGTGGCAGTGATTAGGGAATTTAATGGATAAGACATGTTTTTGTACCTCTTTCAATCTAATATTGAAACCACCAAGGAAAAATAAGCAAGCAATGGTCTACTTACTAGGATTCTTGTAGCAAGACACTGCGAGGGGCCTCTTCTTGAAATATTACTGAGAGAAACTTCCACAACCGCGTGCTCGACCTAGTGCAAAGTGGTATACAATTTTTGCCTTTCAAAAGTTTCACCATTGAATATGAATACTGCCTTTAAAAAAGGGGCATGATCGGGCCCCTCCTATATCCAAAAATATGATGGAAGATTGAAACAAATCCTCTGATCAAGCTCCTACAGATGATTCTTGTACATGATTACACTAATAGTTAAAAAATAAAATCCAATTACCCAAAACCTAATCCCGAGATAAGAACATATCATAAACATTCAACTCAAAAGGAACTAATGAATAGAGTAAACATTTCACCTATATGCTAGAAATGTTGCAATCCTTCTCAATATAGAAATTTGGGTTGTAACATATTCCTCCTTCTATACCTGTGATATAAAATCGTGATTCAAACATAGTATTGTTCTTTGGTACATATTGATAATTTGGGATTTCGAGAATTTAGGTTCGAAGAAAACGAAAAAATATCTAGACAAAACACATTAAATGTCAATCCTACCAGGAGAAAATATGCATCAGATTGACTTCCTTTCTCTTATACTGTTGTGGGAAAGAACATATAAAAACCAGAAAGGGTTGAAACATGTGAAATTACTCTTATTGTCTAACGTATATGAGTGAAGGGTTTACCTTGTCCTAAACCCAACATTTTCCCAAGTTATTAAATCAATCTTTGTGTTGTGAGGATTAAAATAATTCTCCAAACTTAAGTTGTATATAAATTTAGCACTCTAGATAAATTTAGAGACCTCTTTGTCTCTAAATTTTAACATTGCAGATGCATTAAAGGGGTATCTGAATCTATCTTCAGTGTTAAAATTTAGTGAAATGTAACACTTCAATGTTAAAATTACAATTTTCCTTTTCTAGAGTGACACAATTAAAAGTGACTAGAATAAATGATTAAGTCATACACTTGTTGTACTTGTTAGTTGGTCATATTTTTATTCTTGGACTATAGTAGTCATTTAGGGTAATCACTTTTAATGTTGTCACTTATTATATAGTCATATATTTTAGTCCTGGACTAAATTTTTCATTTAAGTTAGTCATTTTTATTTGGGTCACTTATTATCTAGTCGTACATTTATCCTTAGACTAAATTAGTTGTTTAATTTAGTCATTTTTAGTTGAGTCACTTAAAATTGCTCAAATTTAGTAATAATTCACATGAAATAATTGTGGTGACTAACTAATTTAGTCACATAGTCACTAATCTCTCATTTTGTATTAGTGCAACATTCATAAATTCCATGGGTAAACTTGTTTCTAAGAATGAGTATCATAAATTACTTAATGATTATGCAAATGGTAATTCAAGTTTCACTGGTTTCATAGGAGCTCCAAGTGGTCAAAATATTCTTGAAAAGTTATTAGATGATTTATTCATATGTTATAAGATTAAATATATTTTTATAGTAAAGCCAACTTTTCAAAAGTATAATGAGTTGGATGAAGTATATTGAAAGTTAATCTATTTCACTTATCCAACTATGAGAGATTTGGATAAACTTTTTGAAGTCCGATCATAAGATATTTCAACTACGAAAACAACATCCATATAAACAAGTTATATCAAGGCACAAAATCAGGGCAGGTTCAAATTGTGGGGGACAAATCCAACAGTCAAAGGTTGTCCCAGGATAACAGGTTAAAGAACTTCAATGTAGTTCAAGTTTCATGTAAAGAATCACGAAGTTGTTATTTTTTATAGAAGTTTTTTTCCTTAAGATTAGTAGAAATTGAGTTTTGTAGAGACTATATAAATATTGTAAATTTTGATATGGAAGGGGTTGATTCTTGGATCAAAAGTATTGATTTTTTTGTAATAGCCCAATTTTCCAAATTTAATCAAGGACTATAGGTTTCAGGGCATAACAATATTGTTTCATATGTAAGTTATCTCTTGCTTTACATGGTCTTTTTTTATATATTTAATATTGTGTGGATCTTGGGAGAGGTCTGGCTAAGGATTAGCCTACCTTAAATCCCCTCGTGAGGTTATATTCATATACTATTATTATTGGATCTCACCACTTTGGTTATGTTTTAGAAGGGAAGAGTTTATTTAAGGATTTTATTCCTAAAAAAAGCATTTCTAAACAAATCCTTCACTTATATTCTTTGACACAATTATTTAACTAGGAAATGTTAGCAAAGGAAAGCATTACCTTTGTCTCCTTTTGACTCACCTAGGTTTTGAAGTTCCTTTTATTACAATGGGTTATGAGTTTCATCTTGTCATTTTATTTTGTAGCCCTTATTAATGGATCGACATCTTCTTTCTTCCATGTGCAAAAGGGTCTCCAACAAGGATGTTTTCTTTCCCCATTACTTTTCCTACTAGTGGATGAAGGACTAAGTAGGATGCTAGGACATGCAAAGCAAAGGGGAGACTTTAGAGGAATAATAATGGATGCAAACTGTCAATTACGCACATATTGTTTGTTGATAGTATTCTTGTCTTTTGTGATGGTTCATGTCCAGACACATGTTTTCTACATTCCCCTTTTCTTTTGTTTGGGAGAACCATGGGTATGCAAATAAATATTTCTAAATGAACTCCCTTGATACAATTATTAGAATAGGTTGAAGTCCTTCATTTTAAAGTTTTTTTCCCTTCTGCCTTGATGAATTTTGATGAAGATCTTAAGTACTTCGGATACCATTTAAAACAAAATTCATACAAAAAATAACACTAGAATTGGCTCGTTGCAAAATTGGAAAAAGGGTTGAAGTCTTGGAGTTTTAAATGGCTCTCGAGAGTAGAATGATTAGTGCTTATCATGTCTATCCTTAAATCCATCCTTTTGTATTGGATGTCTCTTTGTTGGATTCTTAAAGGAATCTTAGAGAAGCTACACAATGTGTGTCGTATGTTTCTTTGGGCAAACTATTCAGATCATTTTGCCTAATGTGGGTAAATGTTAAGCCTTATATAAGCCCCATGTTAACCCAAAAACCCCTTATTGAGCCTTATTTATTGCATAATTACATTTATGTTATTATTTTGTTATGTTGGCTAGAACCCCTCATGGTCCCATTTTATTATAAGTGTATCCTTTGTCTCCTATACATATATTAAGGAGATTTAGTCTTAGGATCACAAAATATTGTATCGTTCATTGTATTTTTTATAAAATGAGGTTTCCCCCTAAACGTGCATTGTAATTATCGGTTTCTTAGCATTTTTAAGCCTCAAGGATCATAACATTTGGTATCAGAGCTCTTGATCCTATGGTTTTGCTACTTCAAATAGGACATCGTGACATTTTCGCTAAGACTTTTTTCTAGGAGGCTTCAGATGGTGAAACCTAGAGAATATTGAGAATAAATCCTAAGAAATATTTAGCTCACATTTTAGATATTGATTTGATATATTTATGATATATGGTCTAAGAAAGTTAGGGTTTGTGAATTCTTCTAAATTCTATCTCAAACATGTTTGTTTTGTATTTTTGATGTAAATTTTTTCTGTGAGGCTTTAGAGCGTGAAGCTTGGACCATGTTGAGGAAAACTTATGGTGGAAATATGGTCCAAGTTAGAGATCTTGGTTCACTGTATTTTTGGAGATATGCTCCAAGGAAGTTAGGGTTTTTGTATGCTCCGAAATTCAATTCCAAACAAGTCAGTTTGGAATTTGTGCCATAACGTTTTTTACAAGGATTCATAAAGTGAAACTTGTACCATATTAATGAGAACTATTAAAATATTTAGTTCTATTTTTCAGAATTTGGTTTTCTATACTTTGGAAGTTGTTCCCTATGGAAGTTAGGGTTTGTGAATAGTTATGAAGTAAAATTTAAACACGTCAACTTGATATTTTTTCTATATCTTCTTGTTTGGAAATTTCCAAACTTCAAAATCTTTAGGAATTTCAAGAGATGTAGAAATACCTCAACTACAAGTTCCATAATTATATTTCAATAATTGGACACATGGTATGCTATACAATGTTGCTTGTGTGAAGAGACCAAAAAATCAACAAGTTTTGGGAAAGTTACTATAACTTTCAATTGCCACATCAAATTCAGTTCACACCTATGGAACTGTAGAAACTACATATCAGAGTATTGTGGAACATTTGTTTTCAAATCCAAAAGCCCTCAAATATTATATATATATAAACAAAGCTTGAACCATTCTAATATTCTCCAAATTAAGGTATGTAACTTACCAGTGACCTATCTATTCATTACAAGATCCCCCTTTTTTGGTTCTAATAAAGAGGAGAGCTATTATTATTTTCCATCATGCCTTAAAGAAAGCTACTACACTAATTAAATGTATTGAAGGCCCACCCTTGAATAATGAAGAATGTGATGATTTATAATTTAGGTTATCTTAATTAGAGAAGAAAATTAATGAAATGGATGCCAATATGTTGAAAAAGGCAGATTTCTCATCTTCTCAAGAAAAACTTAAAAGATAAATGGAAAAGAGATGAATAAAAATAAGGAAGGAATAGAAAAAAGATGAATTAAAATAAGAAAGGAGTAGAAAAGAAGATGAATAAAAATGAGGAAGAAATACAAAAATCCATGAATTCCATGGAAAATCTTCTCTTGGAGAGGCTTCCTAAAATGGATGTCAAGATTCAAGTAAATTGCAAACATAGTGAGAAGCATGTTTTTGAGAATCAAACTCATATGGGGAGTATGCTATCACAATTGGAGAGCACAAATTCTGAATTGTAGAACCATAATAATGAATTTTTGGTCTAAGATCCACATCATGAGGGCTTCGAGTTAGCACTAAGGAACTACTACAATGCAAGATTAATCTTGATATGGAAACCTATTATATGCATTAATTTGGTAATATCATAATGTGAGTGGTTAACACATGTAATTCATTAAAAAATTCATCCATCAAATCCAACTATTGTAAACAAGTGAGTTTGAAGAAAAGTTATTTTTCCTCAATGTTTTGAAATCTCTTGAAAAAATTATTGTTCAAAGCTTTCCTAGTTTCTTTATTGAGCCTTTGAGTGCCACCACAAAAATCAATTGCAAGTTGGGCCATTTAGATGTAATGATGCAATAATTTTTTTCTTCCATGTTGTACATTTGGAGTAACTCAAAATAATGCTCTAGTTTGTTGATCCATCTAGTGGATTATCTATCATCCTGCTCATCAAATATAGGTATATTAAACTCTAGTTTGTGAGCAATTTTATTGAAGGAATGTAGGTTAGATGAATTCTTGAGCCATGAAAGGGTGGCATGTGAATTTAGGCTAGTCGACTCTTTGTTTTCTCCTTCCCATTCTTCTAGACTGGCCTCAAGGTTGTTAGTGTTGAAGCTTCAATGTTTCAGCTCTTATTCTACTAAGGAAAGTCTATGGGGAAAATCATACATTTCCGTACTTTTCAATAATATTTCCATAAAAAATGTTGGATCAAGGTCTTGTAGTTCATTACTGATCTCATCCATAGAAATTTTTAGTCCTTTAATGTCTACATCCCCAAGCTTGTTGGATGTTTCATCAATAGAATATTTTAAAGATTTAAGTTCATTGTTGAAATATTTGTTAGGTCATGGTTATGTAGTACTCGAATTGCCAAAAAATCTAGACAATTTCTAATAATTCTTTGTTTATATCGACATCACAGAATATAGGGAAATGATAAGTGAGTGGGCATGTGTGGATGAGTGCATATGAAGAATGGTGGCGTGGACATGAAGAATATAGGGAATGGAAAATGAAACCAAGTGGACATGGTTGCATTGGATAAGAAGGGAAGAATGTTGATACAATGACCAAGAGGAATGAATTAACAAAGAAGAGAGAGGTGGGTGCAACAAGGGCACACAAGAATGAATGGATTGAATACCAAGTTGTAGAAAATTTGTGAAGCACAAATTCACAAACCTAGGGGTGGGGTTTGCGAACCCATATTGGGTTCTCATCCCCATTAACCGAGTGTTGGAGTGGGTACTTAACAGACGCACCCATACAGACCGAGTTCTTCCCATAAAAACCTAGTACTCAATACTTGTAGCCTAGGTTCATTTGCTTAAACTGGTTCACCGAACCCCAAAAATGGGTGCGTGAAACCTAAAAATGGGTGCATGACAGGTTCTTCTGTGGTGTCAATCAAGAAAAAAATCCCTATCTTAGTAAAACATTTCAAATTCAAAGTTTTGAGGTCTTAAAGTTCCATCATTTCGAAAGAAGTACATGTTTTTTAAATTTCTTTGCCATGATTACTATCAAAATTCCTAACTTAGTAAAATATTTCAAATCTAAAGTTGTGAGGTCTTAAACTCCCATCATTTCAAAAGAATGGGCTTTTTAAATATCTGAGTTTAACTTTGCCTTGGTAAAACTAGAGAAAATTTGAATTCCCATATAATCAAAAATCTTGGAGGTAGTTAACTGAGGTGACATAGAACTTGTCACTCAGTTAATTTGAGTTGAAGGGGTTGAGTTCAGTTAAACATGGGTGATTGCTAATTTGTAGCAATCTAATTTAGTTATATTAAGTTGTGTTTAGTTAAACTAGTTCCAACTGTTGGAGAACTAGTGGAAGGTCAGTTGTGTAGTGTGAATTCAGTCTAACTCAGTTATCATCCAGTTAACTGATCAATCATCCCAAATTAGCTAATGTATGCAGAGAATTCGAGTTAACCAGTTGAGGTGGAGATTTCAAGGTAGTGTAACATAATCTGTAGACTATTATAGAGTGTACAGGTGTTGCATGCAACCTGATGATCAACTTGAGGAATTGAGCAATCCATTTTGGAGAAATTCCTAAATAATAGGGGCTTAATTTCTCAAGGAATTATGCAAGGAAATAGGGGATCAATCAGAGGCACAAATTGACTAAGTCTGGGTCAGAGCTTCTCAATGAGAAGAGAGATAGGTTATTCACTAATAGGGTAGTCAAGAAAATCAATTATAATACATCTCTATTCATCATATTAATGCAGGGAGGCATTAAGGTTTTTAGCAAATTGCTTTTCCCTGGAAAAATATTATGTGCATGTGTTTTATTTCTCATTGCTTGTTTTTTATTGATGTTCTAAATTGTGAATTACTTTCCACAAAGCAGTAGAGTAGGTTTGTTTCTTGTGATTTTTATTGTAGCTTCATAAGCAATTACAAATCTACATCATAATTTCTACATGGCATCAGAGCAGGATTCACATTAGAGCAAGAATTTCGAAGTTGTTTCTTAGGATGTTCAAATTTCAATTCAGCGTAGCAGTATCTCTTTAGAGTTGGGAAGATGAGCTTCAACGGGTTGAGGCTAGAGTATGCCTTGGAAAGCAACTATAATTTCATCACATGGAAGGATCGCATGGTAGCGGTATTGGATGAAAATGGATTGCTAGAATGCATCAATACAAATGTTGCAAGATCAGCGCAAGATGATGCCAAAAACCTAGCCAATGGAAGAAATATGTAGTCAAGGTGAGGAGAATAATATTGGAGGGAGTATGAGACCACATTTTCACCAATCTCTATGGGAAAGAAACTCCTTATGAAATGTGGCAGGCACTGACAAATCTGTTTCAGAATAGAAGTGACCGTAGGAAACTGGAGCTCAAGAATAAACTTAAATGAAAGATAGAAGATAATGCTTAGCTTCATTGAAAAGAAAGATCAAAGATAAATACTTAAAATGAGATGGAAAAATGAGAAGCGAATAACTTCAATGAAATGAAAAATAAAAGATAAATCTATCTCTGATCTTCCTCTTCATTCAAGTTAAGCATAAAAATAAAAGATAACGCATTTAGTTGTGTTGTAATCAGAATAATTGTTAAAGAAAATTCGTGCTTTACTTAAATGAAAGATAAATGCTTAGCTTCATTGAAAAGATCAAAAATAAATACTTAAAACAAAATGGAAAAAATTGAAACGAATAATTTCAATGAAAAATAAAAGATAAATCTATCTCTGATCTTCCTCTTCATTTATCTTTCTTTTCATTCAAGTTAAGCATTTATGTAACACGTCGCCCGTGTATAAAATCAACTTTCAGAGACTCTCCCTTCTCTCAGTTTTCCTGTGGCTGTCACTTTCCCTCCTGCGATTTGCTGCTGCTGCTCTTGGTTTTTATTTTCCCACCTTTCTCAGAATGGCAGCGATTATATTGTTGTTTTTCGAGATTGAGTCACTCAGCGCCGAAACGATTATATTGTTGTTTTTGCTGCTGCTGCTGATCTGGAGTGCGGTCCGGCTCTGCGTGCTCAGGTTTTTATTTTCTCAGAATGGCGGCGATTATATTGTTGTTTTTCCAGATTGAGTCATTCAGTTCTACTTACTTTCCTTTTGATTTTATTTAATAATTTAAATTTACTTTTATTTTAATTAAATTATAGTTTGTTATTTTTTTAAGTATTGTCTTGATTTTTTTTTTATTTATAGTGTTATTTTTTTAGTATTTTTAATTTTTATTTTATTTTTAATGGGCTTTAAATTATAATTCAATTTAGTTTATTAGTGTTATAGAGATGAATAAATAGATTGCTATTTTTAATGTAATAACAAGTCAATTTTTTATTTATATTTAGTTTATTTGAATTCAAATTTTTAGAGTGGAATTTATTAAGAGGATTTGCTCCAAAGCTCAAGCTCTTAAGTTAAAGTATTATTGTTGAATTTATGTTATTCTTAAGTGTCTTAGTCGTCTAATAACTCTTATGATGTTTTAGGGTTCTAAATTGCTTTATACTTTCTCGGTTTTAAAGAGTCATTGAATGGTCTAGATATTTATTGCTAATACTTTTCACTGCTTGCTATGTGTGAGGTGAATAATAAAAAATATTAATCTCTTCAAATAAAAATAATTGGAGAAACCTAGAAATAATTTATGTAATGATGATAATATGAAATATATCTAATCCAATTCCCTATACTAATTTTGGTGGAAGAATGGTATTTCCCTGCTATGTTTGTAATGAAAATCATTGGAGAAACACTCTATGTAATGATGATAATAATTAATGAAAATCATTGGAGAAACACTCTATGTAATGATGATAATAATGCCCCATTAGACTATCAACTAAATTTTTGGATATTATTAAGTCAATTATTATAGTCAAATTCCATGTTAGCTTAAAAAATTGAGTCCCAACTATTCCTTTGAGTTCTAATAGATCTTAGCCTCAAGTTACTCTTTGAACTAAATAAAACAAAGGTGTCCAAGGTAATGCCATATCTATAAGTAGTATAATCAAGAAAAAACACACAAATAAATTCTCTTAGAGTTACTCCACCAAAAGCTTTTTCCTGTAGCAATTCTCATTATTACTATTCTACTTTTGTACTTAACAATCACGGCAATAAATCAATCAATAAATCTAATCCTTTTGGGATAAGGAGATGCCTCAAGTTACTATTTGAACTAAATAAAACAAAGGTATCCTAGGTAAAGCAATTTTTACAAGTGTTATAATTGAGAAAAAACATACAAACAATTTTTTTCAAAATTACTCAACCAAAAACTTTTTAACTTGCCAAACAAATTTAATTAACATAATAATAATAATTTAGGGCATCATTATAATAATAATAATAATTTAATTAATTTTTATGAATGTATAATAAAATAAGTATTTTATTACTTATTATATATCCATTTATGAACCATTTAATCTATATAATTTAACCAATAATATTTTAATGTTAAAATTAAACCTGATTTATTATTAAAACTACTAAATTAACATATTTAAATAAAATTATTTGACTCTAACATATAATTACAACTCCATTTATTTATTTATCCATGATTTGATCAATTTATGAAGGGATTCTCTTTTATAATCTTTGCAGATTATTTTTGCTTACAATGGATGCTTCTCAGTTATCAGACTTATCAGGTAAGATGGAGGAAGAAGAAGAAATGTTCACTCCCTCTGAAAGCTCAAGTGAATGCTCAAGTGAGTTGGAAGAAATGTTCGATGCGCCAAGTGAGATGCCGGGAGAACAGAGTGTCACTGAGCTTGCTCATGATGACGTTGGCATTATAGAGAAGAGCTCTGTTTCACCAAAAAATAGAGAAGGAATGCCCACTGGGTCTGGGATTTTGGACGAGTACTCGACATCCTCAGTTGATAACCGGCTTTCAGAAGCCAATATTGCAGATGAGATCTCACCACCACCACATGCCGTTAAGCCGTTATCCCCAGAAGCATCAAAGGATTCTGAAGACCTTAATCAACTCGATATACTAAAGGGCGAGACTGCTGTTGCTGATCAAGTTGCAAATAAGATTCCCGAAGGTCCTCTCTTTCAAATTATGAAGATTGTATCTGACAAGCAGGAATTGAGCTTTGTAGACAAGGTCCATCTTCCAGAAGAACAGATTTTGGGTCTGTGCAATAGAGTTTTACCCAATTCTGCAGATAACCATGAGTATCCTGATATCAGAATCGATTTTAAGTCCTTGAATCAAGTATCGTTGCCCACAGTTGGCTTATATGGGGACAAGAGAACGATGGGTAGAATATTGAAAGAAATGGGCGCGATAGATGATTCGATTCATAAGCAAATGGAGGAAGAAAAGTTTGAGGCAGGCTTGTACGTTGGTCGTTTGGAGCAAGTCATCATTGTTTTCTATTGGCATCAAGAAACCCATCTCAAAGATGCATCAAGGAAAAATGTTTCATGCAATTTTATACGCTATGTAGTGGACCTTTGTGATGATGTTTATGTGTGCGTTGAAGATCATAATCTTCTTGCAGCAACTCCGGCTGATTCTGTGGTCAGCGGCACAACTTCTTTGAGGACACGTCCAAGACGAACGGAGAAACTGAAGATAGGCCGTGTTAGAAATTCCGAAAATGATGTCACGGTTTCGTCTGGTTTCCACCTAAACATAGGAAGGCATATCAGTACTATGCAACCTAGTATGCCTAAAGAGACAATGGAAAAAGTATGTATATTACAAGCTGCTCTATTCCAAAAGAAAAATATACGTTAGAAATCTCCAGCGAGGAAGAAGAGAAGCCCAATATACAATGGACGATTGTAGAGTTGCCACCAAACAAAAAGGACATAGACGAGTTAAATTTAAATCCAATGCATTGCATTATACCCTCTTGCTCGAACCCTTTTGAATTGGTTTGCTGTGATCCTGAGACAGAAAATCTGAAAAAGGTTGCATATCTGAAATCTGGTGAGTTGCTTGTTTTTCTTCACGACAAAGAACATAATAGGCTGGACTTGTACATGTCCCCCAAAATTGGACAATTTGTACATGGGAGAAATCTTCTTCACTCATTTAAAAGGGGTTTTGATTTGGTAGCTTTTGATGAACGGACCAGATTCCTGGCTTTATATGATGCACAGGGTTCCAAGGTTGTAATATACAGGCTTGATGAATCATTCCGGAATATAGATTGGACAGGCGTGGAAATCATGCTCAACTTGTTTTCTGGAAGCACAAATATAAAATGGATGCAGTGTGTTCCCGGGAAAGCTGAATTGGTTTTAGTTGACGACACAAACAGGCTGAGAGTGGCAGAACTCCATCAGCGGCCATTGATGAAGCCTAAGAGTATGACACTCTCATCAGACTTTTTAAATGCTTTCATTTCAGGGGATGGCTCCTTTCTCTTCGTTTTCCAAACACTTGCAAAGTTTTCAGATCAAAAAGAAGAATGTGCTTCATCTTCTGCTCAAGGAGCTGCACAAGAAAACAAGCCCACGTCGGAATTTGAGCTGAAAGTTTACATGTTAGGCGATGCCATGTCTTTCTTGAAGAACATTTCATTGAATATAAATGTTGAAGATGTCCGTGATTTACAGGTGAAGCTTGTATATTATGGTTCTCAGATTCACCTTGTTGTATACTCTGATGTTGTACCAAGCTTTTCTTCTAAAATATTGAATCTAGTCTCAGCGACAGAAGCTTTGGAGTTTGAAGAATTAGGAAAACAAAAATCTACCTCAGAAAGAGATCATAAGAATGCCATGGACCGGGACTCTCAGAATACTAGTAGTGCTACATTAGACTACATCTATCACATTTTTGATAAATTTGCAGTTGATCCCGCGCTATTTAGAGGGAGTATCAGGGATCTCAACTTCCATGTTTTGCTCAAGTCAAGAGACACCACCTTTGGAAAAGACAGAGGGCAAGGGAAATATGAAGAATACTTGAAGAATGTTATTGGGCGGTTAAAGCAAGAAAAAGGAAAGGACTGTTCAAATCTCAGGATTCAATTCAAAGTTCAAATGTCTGAAAGTTGCGACTTAAACAGTCTACATCTCTCACTCCCTCACAATCTAAAAAAGCCTTTGGGAAACTGGGTCCGTCAACTTATATGTCTTGTACCCGTCCAAATAACTCGTGCTGAAAACAATGGATTACAGCCCTTGCTTGATGGCCTTCAAATACCTCCACACCTCACTTATGCAGATAGCATATCACTAGCAACTTTGTTGCGCTTCGGGTTGTATGATGCTGTCCTGAGTCAGTGGGATGGTAAAATCAAGGTTGTCTCGTCAATGGGCAAACAGAGTAGTGGTAAATCATTCTTATTAAACCATTTATCTGGCTCGCTTTTCGATGTAGCTGGGGGGAGATGCACTGATGGAGTGTGGATGACAGTTCGAATGGACTCAGAGTGCCTCTATGTATTGATGGACTTCGAGGGATTAGGCAGTTTTGAGAGAACGGAGCAAGAAGATATGTTACTCTCAGTCCTAAATGCTGCTTTGAGTAATTTAACAATATTCAACAAGAAGGTTTGTTTTCAGAACTGTCTTATTCGTTTGCTTTTACTGGTTTACCATTTGATTTTCTCATATTAAATAGTGGCCTTAGCTTTCTTCTTTCTGTTACTGTAGCCACTCAAAGATTAATTACCAATTGTGATACTTGCTTCTTATTCAGGATTTTCATCTTGACAAGGAGACGGAAGTTATCTTTCAGCGATTCCAAAGTGGGGTAAGTTTGGTGAAGGAAGATAAAAAACTATTCAAAGGAGTGTTCTACATAGCTATCAAGGATGTTGATGTCTCTGATGTAGAGGAATTAAAAGATGAATTCCGTCAGAAACTTCTCCAAATTTGTCAAAGATCTCGTGAAAACTTTCTTACCAAGATGTATGGAGGAGTGGTTGAACTTGCTGCAATGGCTCCTTTTACTCGAAGAGAATATCATCAAGAAAGCCTATTTGATATTGCTTTGACTGTAGAAGAGTTGGGACATAATTATGAGAGTGGCCGTGCCTTCTTGACAGATTTGAAGCTTGTCATATCCCAGATAGCAGTGAAGGATTGGACCTCTGTAGATATGAAACGTGTTGCCATGAAGGTGGATATCCTTCGTGGGAACTTGGTTTCTGCTGTTAAGGCAGGATGTATTTCTGTGGCAGGAGTCAAAAAGATGCTTACGAATTTTGACTCTCAGGAAGAGGTAAGTGATGCTCCACTAGTACTTCGGGATCTCTCCATTGATTTGCAAGATACTGGCCTCGAGCTTGCGCCTCTAGATGAAT
>APFE030511975.1:10577-25310 GCA_000404065.3 Pinus taeda
GATCTTTCCTCCATATTCTTGTATATCTCTGAATCTTGTATTGATATATACACTTATATGGTGAATACATATCTGATCCTATATTTTTTTATAGTTATAGATCTCTATGCTTTGATGGTATTATGCTGCTTTGACTCTACAGGTGTTCTTTGAAGAGGGAAAAGTAAGGAAAGAGTGGCAAAGCTCTGTCAAAGGGGAGAGAAAACAAGAAAGGAGCCAAGCGAAATACTAAGGTTGGTACTCTCTGCTTCTCTCTCATCTATTTCTCATAAAGGAAAACACAAGCGACTTTAGTTTGTTTGTTTCTAAGATAGCTACCCATCTTAGTGGGACTAGCAGCTTTGAATGGACAGTAGTTTTCTCGATAACAGGGGGGACCACTTGCGCGGTGGTTACTGGCCCGAAAAGTGCCTTTTAATCTCCATCGTTGATCATCACCTCAAAATCTGCCAGTTTATAGCGATTTCGGGTGCATTAGTTGCACGAGAGTTACCGGCCCGATATGAGTGGTTTTTCTCTCTCCCCTAGTCGCTACGTGTCAACCTCTTAGTGGAATTGGGCACTCCTCTCTCTATGCCACTTACTATTTTTTGTCTTCTCGAAATCCCGCTTGTAACCTGAAATCCACCTTTAGCTGTGGTTATCGCCCCGAGTTTTTTACTTGCGATAATCGTTGATCACTTACCATCGACGACCCTCCTCCGTTCATCTCCGCCGCTTATCTCCGCCATTCATCTCTGCCATTCATCTATGCCATAAAAAGAAACAAAAGAACCAAAACTACAGTCAGACTCTAATATTCGATTGAACGTTGAGTGTTGTTAAGTTGAACATTGTTGGCATAATAATCATTTTACAAGTAAACTTTTGTAGTAGCAATATTTTTCTCCACTATACAAGGACTTTACAATGCATTCAATTATATCTATTGTGGGAGTAGTTCTCAATGGAAAGGAGAATTATCATGAATGGTCACAAAAAATCCAACACACTCTCATTTTCGATGGGCTATGGAAAGGAGTATGTGTTGGAGAAGGAGACAAAGAGCCAGTCCAACCTACCTCAGACAAGGAGCTCGCCATTTGAGAAAATAAGAACAACAAAGCCTATGCATTGATTACAACATCAATAAGTGAAGAGGTGAATTGACACATTTCACCATTTTCAAATGCATTTGAAGCCTTACAAAATTTGAAGGAACCCTATGACTCACACTCTTCACTTGAAGTTGTTCAACTCATGATTAAACTCTTCACCCTTGAATTACAAAATAATGATCCTCTTGCTCTTGCAGCAGAAGTAAAATCTATAATGCATGATATCAAAGTCACTAATGTTGACCTGGATATTCCTCTGATAGCTTTTATTAAGGCACTTTATTCCACTTACTCAAATTATCTCAAGTCATTGCAAGCAAATGGAAACCTCAAAGATATTACCTTTGATTCCCTTGCGAAAAACTTTGCTGAAAGAGAGAATGCTTTTGGGAAGAAGACAACTCCTGAGTCTTCTGGAGAGATTGTGTGCCTTGCTCATAGAGAAAAGAATCTTGCTCAATATTCTTCTAGAGGAAGAGGTGGTCGAAGAGGAAGAGGAAGAAATTTTAGAAGCAGGGGGGCAGACACTCTCAAGGATAAAATTCAGATTTGCGCTGCATACGCTGCAAAAGAAATGGATCACATGATGCCTCCACATGCAAGTTACCTTGGGACAAAATTGAGCAGCAAAGAAACCATCCCAAAGGTAAAACTAATGACATGGACAAAGGTAAAGCACATGAATCCGCTCATTATGTTGTGGCACAATGTAATATTGGAGTAAATGAAGACTTATTTAATGCTTCACTTGCTTCTTCAAAAAATGATTGGTTGCTTGATTCAGGAGCAACTTGCCACATGACTCATAGATTTTTTTTTTTAAAGAATTTACTGACAATGTTTATGGAGTAGTATACTTTGTATACTAATCAAAACTCAAGCCATCAGGGCTTGGCACAATCAGGCTTAAATTGCCTAGTCTTATAGACTTTCTTCTGCATCGTGTTCTATATCTCCCACAACTGAGGAGAAACTTGTTGTCCTTGGTCCACATCCACCAGCAAGGTCACTCCATTGATATGTTTTATGGCAAACTTGAGGTGAGAAAAGTATCTAACCACTCACTTGTCATGACATGGATAGAAGAAGAAAGGCTTCTCAAGCTGCAGGGTACCTCTGCTCGTACACAAAATTTCTCATATATTTCTCATTATGAAGAAGGTATAGTTCCATAAAGTTTATTATGGCATGCTAGATTTTGACATTTGAACTATGACAACCTCCACTTGTTGAAGAAAAATGGTGTTATTGGTTTGCCTACAATTCCTAGGAAGCTTAAGCAATGTGATGCTTGCATTCTAGGAAAGCATAGCAAATAGTCCTTTCATGATTCACACTCCAGAGCACATAGAAAACTTGAACTCATTCATTCGGATTTATGTGGTCCAATTCCTGTCTCTTTTACAAATGGAAATAAATATTTGATGACATTTATTGATGACTACATCAGGATTTGTTGTGTTTATTTATTGAAGAACAAATCTGAAGCTTTTAAAAAATTCAAGAACTTTCATGCATGGATTGAAAATGATACACAATCTCATATTGGCTCCATTCACACTGATAATGGAAAATAATACACTTAAAATGAATTTGAAAACTATCTTTGCGAACATGGGATCATACATCAAACTATTGTGCCTTCTAATCCCCAACAGAATGGAGTAGATGAAAGAATGAATAGGACAATCTTAAATATGGTACGCTACATGATGTTCCTCAAAAATGTAAAAATGATGTTTTGGGCTAATGCAATTCTATGTGCTGTATATATAAAGAATATATGTCCATATAATGCTATCAGAAACAAGACTCCTTATGAAATGTGGTATGGGCACATTCCTTCAGTAAAGCATCTCAGGGTCTTTGGCTCCACCTATTATACCTTGATACCAAAGGTACATAGAAACAAACTTGGTGCAAGAAGTCGTAAGTGTATCTTCCTGGGGTATTCAAACACCTCCAAAGCATATCATCTCTGTGATGAAGTCAACAAAAATTTTGTCCTATCTAGAGATGTAATCTTTCTTGAATCCTCCAAAACTGACAATGTTATTAAAAGGCAACTTGATCACTTGGATAGATTCACAAATTCAAAATAATTTCAAGAATTTGATAATAAAATTCCACATCTTGAAGGGGGGATTCCTATACTAGATAAACATGTGGAAGATTCTTCTGAAGAACTGTCTCTCTTGCATGAAACTCCAACAATGGATGCTACTTTGAGTGATGTGATTGACAGAATTGGGAGACTCAATCTTGAGTCAGTCCCAACTCAATCAACAGAGCAGCCTGGGCCATCTAAGAAAGGCCCCCCAAAGTGGCTGACAAAGACACTTGAAAGTGTTCATCCTGATGAGGTTGGAAAGATAGGAACTAGAAAGTCAAACTGACAAAATGGAGGTGGTGTAGATGACTGTGATTCACCTGTTGATATGGATGTTTCTTATGATTGTGAATTGATTTTTTCTACATATTTTGAACCAAATTCCTTCAAATAAGTTGCTTCTCATGATGAATGGAAAGAAGTGATGTAAAAGGAGTATGATTCCCTGATAAAGAATGGTACTTGGAAGCTGGTTGATCCTCCATTCGGAACCAAACCAATTGGCTGCAAGTGGGTCTAAAAGAACGAGTATAAAGGCGATGGCTCAGTTGACAAGAACAAAGCTAGGCTTGTGGCAAAAGGTTTTGCACATAGGGAAGGGGTTGATTACGAGGAGACTTTTACCCCCATAACAAAGTGGGCTACCATCCGGACACTCTTTGCCCTAGCAGCTCAGAACGGTTGGAAAGTCCATCAAATGGATGTAAAAACTGCTTTCTCGAATGGAGATCTAAAAGAAAATGTTTTTATGTCCCAGCCTAAAGGATTTGCTATGAAAGTACATGAACATAAAGTACGCAAACCCTTGAAATCCTTGTACGGCCTCAAACAAGCACCTTGAGCCTGGTATGAAAAACTAACTGAGCATCTTCTAAAACTCAATTTCAAACATTATGATCTTGATGATGCAACTTTGTTTGTCAAGAAGGTTGGAAAAACAGTTGTATATCTTGTTGTATACGTACATGATCTTTTGATAATAGGGAACAATGAAAACTACATTGCATCCATAAAGAAGGAATTGAAGAAAGGTTTTGAAATGACTAATTTGGGCTATGTTCATTACTATCTTGGTATTGAAGTAACTCAACATCCGATGTCCATATTCCTTTCTCAAAAGAAGTGCATTGGAGATCTGTTGAACAGGTTTGGCATGACTGAATGCAATCCTATGACTACCCCAATGGAAAATTCACTCCCTCTTGTATATAATGATGAACAACCTGAATGAATAATATGTAGAGTTCTAATTTGAGGAGTTACCTGCTAGTCTGACATAACCCAACATCTTTGTGACCCATTTTTGCTGCTATTCTAAAGATAATCTTTGTTCTAAAAATTATTTAAGATTATCATGATCCGTTTTTACCTTGAAGTGTCTTCCCATTAGATAAAGTCACCATTTATGAAGTGCATGTAGTATTGCCAACATTTCCTTCCCATAAACAATGCCAACTCCATTTCTTGAGGCATCACATTCCACAATAAAGCTTTTTGTAAAGTCTAGAGTGGCTAAGGCCGATGTTTTCACATTGTTTCTTTAAGATGTTCAAAGGCCTTTGTTGCTTCTGGATTCCAAGAAAATGGATATTTCTTTAGTAATGTTGTTAGAGGTGCTGCTATTCTCCCATAATTCTTAACAAACTTGAGATAATATCCTGTCAACCCGAGAAATCCTCGCAGATGCTTTATGAATGTGGGGATTTCCCATTCCTTAATGGATTTAATTTTGCTAGGGTCTACCTTAACACCTTCATGAGATACAATATGACCCAGATATTCCACCTCTTATACTCCAAAGAAACATTTGTAGGTTTTCGCATATAATTGTTTTCTCCTCTAATAGTTTTGAGCACCCTGTCAACATGTTGAACTGATCCTTCCAAACTTTTGTAGATTAGTATATCATCAAAAAATACTAACACAAATTTTCTAAGGAATGGTTTGAAAATGGAATTCATCAAACCTTGAAATGTAGAAGGTGCATTGGTAAGACCAAAAGGCATGACCAAAATTTCATAATGACCCTCATGATTTCTAAATTTTTCTTTTGGAATGTCTTTAGTCTTCATTCTGATTTGACGATATCCTGAAAAAAGATCTAACTTGGTGGAGTAAATTTCTCCATGTAATTCATCTAATAATTCATCAATGATAGGAATGGGAAATTTATCTTTAATAGTGAGCTTGTTGAGCTCCCTATAATCCAAACACATGCGCTATGATCCATCCTTCTTGTGCTCCTATACTATTGGAGCAGAGAAAGAATGTTGACTAGGTTGAATTATACTAGCCTCTAGAATTTTTGCAACCATACGTTCAATTTAAGTCTTTTGGGAATATGGATATTTTTAAGGCCTGATGTTTTGGAGGAACACTTATTAGAATCAAATGAATAGCATGATCATGAACATGAATAGGTGGGAGGCCTTTGGGAGTCTCAAATACCTGGGAATGGTTATCCAAAACTTTTTGGAGATCTAGAGAAATAGATAATTTCGATGTGGGAACTGCCAGTGAACATAATTGTGTAATTACGCCATGTTATTCTTGCTTTAGAAGCATTTTCATGGTGTTAGAGCTAATTATCTTTCCCGGTTTCCCTGTGATACCCCTTAATTCAACTTCCTTTTCTTTGCAATTTTTTTTTTAGGAAAAGTTCTTGAAAATGAAAAGCTATCTTACCCAAAGATTGTAGCCATTAGACTCTTGGTACAACATCAGCACCACTGATTGGAATGGAAAGCATTGAACTATTCAATACATATTCTCCCATGGATAGCTTGATATTATGGCACTTTCCAGAGAAATTTATGGTTCCTCCATTTGAAACCATTACTTGACACTCTAGTGTTGGATACATGAAGTAATTCAATTCCTTGGCTATCTTACAATGAATAAAATTATGGGTACTACCTGAATCAATCAACACAATTACTTTTTTCTTCTTGATATGTCCTTCTATCTTGAGAGTTTGAGGAGTGGTAACTCATGCCAATTCATTACAAGATATCGTTGGATTCATTTCTTCTTTCCCTAGGGTTAGTTCTTGGTGTATATCCTCTTCTTCCTCCTCTTTGCAATCTATGTGAAATAATTTCTTCTCAGCAAACTTATGAACTTTAGTTTATTTTCTATCATAATTGCAACAAAGCCCTTTTGCTATTTTTTCTTCCAATTGTTGAGGTGTCAACCTTGTAGGTTGTGGAAGGCTAAGAGTAGCAATACTTCCATATCTATAGTTGTGAGTGGTAGACTTCCTTGTTACAATAATTTTTCTTTCAATTTTTCTTGCCAACCTGAATTCCTTCTCCAGTGAATCAAGTTCCCAAAGGTGAACCTCATGTTGGATGTTATCCTTTAAAGTCCCTATGAATACATTAATTCTATGCTCCTCTGGAATATCTTTTACTCTTATATTCAATTTTTGGAAGTCCTCAATGTGCTCCACCATTGTACCCTTTTGTTTGAGATTCATCAATTGGCTAAAGAAGGTGTTGCTTTTTTTATATTCATAACATGCTATCATTTCCTCCATAAAACTAATAAAGTGACAAATTTTTACGAGAGAAAAGCCTTTGATACCATACAAAATGATTGGTTTCCAAATATAAAGTTGCAACGAGTACCTTTTGTGTGTTTTGCATGTTATGGAGATCAAAATGTTGTTTCATTTGTAGTATCCATGTTACAGGATCCTTGCCATCAAAATTCCCCTTATTGATCTTTGGAACACGGTGGGTCT
Organism: Pinus taeda; assembly: GCA_000404065.3. Classification (NCBI taxonomy): domain Eukaryota; kingdom Viridiplantae; phylum Streptophyta; class Pinopsida; order Pinales; family Pinaceae; genus Pinus; species Pinus taeda. The sequence goes on from APFE030511975.1 coordinate 17,530, forward strand.
TCAATCCAATGTTATATTCTACGAAATCATGATTAACATTTCTTTTGTTCTCATTTTGAGTTTCCTCTACTACCTTTTCACCATTAGGAAGTATTTCTTGTAGCAACTTTGCCAAACCCCCTTTCAAACCTTCCATGTATTTCTTCAAATCTTCAATGTTTACTTCTAAATCATCCATCTTAGCTTCCAAGTCATCCATCTTAGCTTCCATACCATTCATATTAGCTTCCATGACATTCATGTTAGCTTCCATACCTTTCTTTAAACCATCCATCTTAGCTTTTGTTACTTTTTGTGAGAGTGAAATTTGTTGCACTTTGTCTCGTAATTTTGATATATCATGTTGCGTTTCTTCCTATTCTTCATGAGTCATGCTAGATATTTCAAGTTTCTTACTAGGTGTTTCCATTTTATTTGTTTAGGGCATCAATTAATGATAATTATGATTCACTGTGACCTTTGAATCACTTCAAACTAATTTTTCAAACCAAACTTATGAAAATTTTAAAAAATACTACACACATTTTTTCACTTTGTAGGAGCACGATATTGAATCTATTGTATCTCTGTAATTTCATATCTACAGGGTCTAAAATTTCATTTTATGATATCCCTTTGCATCATCTTTCCAACACCAGAAGTCTGATCAAGATTAGATTCTCCAAGAAAGACTTATGCCAAATCTCCCACGATGACTTGATTATAGACTAGTTCAGTAGAGCGAACTTGTATGAAGTTCCACGTGTCATTGTTTCAACCTTCAGCCCTAAAAACGATACCCAACCAACTAAAGTTTGTGTGTTTTTTGTCAATTTTTTTAAAATTTGAATCCTATGTGTTATAGACATATTTGGGCACTGCAACCCCAATCTTATTTGTTGATAAAGCAAGGTATCTTTAACCCCTAAAAGTGTTGTTTCATACCCTAAAGTATCATAGTCAACTGATTACATCATTCCCTAGAAGTTCCACCTAAAAAACCACTCAAAACTAGCCAAAATTGGACCATACTGACTACTCCATTGTCAAGGTGCGATGCATACTAAATCCAACACTAGCCAGGTGCGATGCATACTGAAGAGGCCTTCTGTGGGGTGTGATGAGTGAGAATGGACAAATGTCTGAGACAGTTTGCTAAGTGGATACTCATGGAATCTTCTAGAAACTTCTCCTATGACACTTGCCTCTTTGAATTCACCCAAAGATGAGTAAGAGATCCAAGAAATATCCAAGTGGAACCAAGAACTACAAGTGGAATGACACTAATCAAAAATCCAGAGATGACTCACACCCTTGCAGACATCTATAAATGGATCCCTCATCTCAGAGATCTGGAGGCTGGAATTTTGTAATTTGTAAGGAAGTGCTGATAGTTTGAGGTTGAGAGAGAGCATTGTATTGTTGGGTTATCTTGCTTTTCATGAGGTGAAGAGGGATTTGATGCTGGGAGGATGATGCTGGATTAGACAACTGCATTGTAATTCTCTCTTCTATTATTAATAAACTTCTTTGACTTTTCCTCCATATAATCGTGTACTTGTGAATCTCGTTATTTGTGAATGCCATTGTATGTTCAATGTATTTTTGATTATGCATTGTTTATGATATAATAGATCGAGATGCTTTGATGGTGTTTTTTTACTTTGTTTCTATAGGTATTCTCTAAGCGGGACAAGTAGGAGAGGAGTTGCAAGCTCTATCAAGGGAGAGAGAAGTCAAGCAAGGAGTCAAGCGAAAGATATAGGTTGGCCTATTTGCTTCTGTCTTATCTATCATACATAAAGGAAATTGCAAATTGCTTTGATTTTTTGTTTCTAGGATAGCTGCCAATCCTAGTGGGAATAGCAGATTAAAAAGACACTAGTTTTCCCGGAAACAAAATGGCGACTCCAGTGGGGAGCGAATAATTTGTTTGTTTGTTATTGTTGTTTGCTTTATAAACTATAGATGGAGCCTGAAGTTAGCCAGATAACCTTCGAACTACTTTTTCTATGCAATCGCAAAGTAGATGAATTCTGCTTTAGTCAATCTCCAGTTTAGTTTATGAACTGAACATATGACTTACAAACATCCTAGATGCCTTGTGGTAGCTCATTAACCTCCCAAGATCATACCCCTATACTTTGCTCTTTACTGTTCATAATAGCTTAGCTTAATCCACTGAAATCAGTGGTAGATTTGAGTCAAAACCCATCTCAGTTGTGCTCCCTGGCCCATCGCACTGTCTCTAACTAGAAACCAGTATGCATCGCACTTCTCGTGTGTAGCAGGTGAGATGCATCCTTGTTTCTCTGAGGCACATGTGCGATGACTGAGTAATCCTATTTGTCCTTGTTTTCAGATCTATTTGATTGCTCTACTTCTTATGAACAATATCTCATTACTAAAGCCTCCTTGCTTTACATAGTTCAGCCTCCATTGATAAGGATTAGTAAATGTTTTTATGTATTTGTCTATCGTTTACAATCTATTGTCGAAAAGTTACTTAAATAAAACTGTCATTTTTTGTTAAAAAAGAGAAGTGTTGTGAGGTCTTCCTTCTCTAGATAGTCGATTGAAATTTTTGTCTTGTATTTGATTTGATTTATTGTTATTTGAAGTGTCGAAAGTATTTTCTATTCTAAATTGAAAAGTGTCATTTAGTCTTCCTTTTCATTTTGAAAAGAAATTGTCGAAATGTCGCTTTGAATAAAATAGTTCATATCTATACTTAGTTTTCCTTTTTGGCATTCCTCACATTAAGGGAATGAAAAACAAATACATGCATTTGCATTTTCATTTAGATTGTGTGCGAAAAATAATTTAGGAAAAGTGAATTTAGTGTGTGCTCTTAGCTCTTTGGTTGAAAGAATCGTAATCTTCCTTCCTTAGTAGCTAGGATTTTCATTACTAAAAATAAACAACGACTATTTATCATTTTAGATTGCATATTTAGGAATTTTACATCTACATCACGTTGCGAACCTTGAAAAACAAACTTCTAAACAAGATCAACTCTAAAATAAATCTCAATGAAATTAATAATGCTTTGGAACCTAACGTAACACATCTAGAGATCTAGGGTAGAGACGTGTTCTGGCATCGTAAAATCTAGTTACTATCATTTTCATAGAAGGTTGGGTGATTCCTCCTCTTTGATATGACAAGTGCTAGCATGGGCTTGTGCTCTCCATACCGTCGAGTATATATTGGGATACCACAACAGGCTTATATCCTTTATCCATAGGAAGCCGTGTTTACTGCCCTATCGATCACAATGCACTGAACACTACATTCGGGAAGATTGACTATCTTACATAAGTCCTTGGTATTTTCTCTTTAATTTACCACCAAGGTGTATATTGCAGTTTTGTGATTGATTTGGTAATCCCTCTATATAGATCTCTAGAGTAGTCACTTTCATTCCTTTTTGACTCCGTAAAAGAAAAGGTCCATTTGAGAACTTGTCACTTCAGGCTCATTAAAAATCGAAGGGGACTAGAGTCATCTTTAGTTTTTTCTCAACTCTTAAAAATTGAAAAAGCAAAGTTGTGTCAAGGCGTCATTAAAATTTATTAAATTTGGAATAACATCCTTGTTCCTTCGTTGATCTTAGGTTGAGATAATGGAGTCCACCAATCATGGAACCCCTCTTGAAGGGAATCTTCTTGGGGAAATATTTGGGCTCCGTATATGGCCACATTGTCCCTTACAAGAATCACAATTGGTTTTCCGGTATGGCTATTCTCAACCTCTGTCATTCAAAATACTATAATTCCTCAGCAATTGAATCAACAACCATTTGATATTGAAGTTGACCCTTCACCTTCCACTTCATTTGTTTCTCCCTCCCCTTCTTCCTATTTGTTGGTGAAAATAGTGACACTAGTAACCAATTAGCTGGGAAGAAGAAGAAAGGGAAAGATAAGAAGAAGAAGAAGTCAGTTAAGCAAGGGGCAACCATGAATCATCTAGTGAAAATCCAAACATTAAATCTCCTAAATATCCTTATCTAATTTGCAAAGGAAACCATTTTCATCTAGATTGTCCTTGCATTCCGTGGATCTTGAGAGAATGGTCCCCTCGTTTGCACCGTCCGGCGTCATCAACCTCTGATGATCATGTTGATAGCACACCATCAACTAGTGAAAATGAAGTTCCCGGAGAGAAAGGAAAGGTCATAATTCCATGTCTATTATGCGAAGGAGACCATCACCTTCCCTGTTGTCCTTTTTTGGATGAGGCCAAGAGAATCTTGCATAGCCGTCCTACTTCACCGCAGCGACTTCCACCTGGATATAAGAAACTCACCTCAAATTCTTTACTAATTGAAAATCCAAATGACATAATTCAATCATCGGTTGAAACACCTATCGCTGAAAGTGAATCTTCTGAGTCCACACCATATCAAAGTCAACAGATCGAGATGGAAGTCGACCCAGTCTTGCCTTCAGAAGGTCCACATTCAGATGATACAATTTCCAAAGAGAATGAAAACGATACCATTCAAATTATTTTTGTTAATACAGAGTCTGATGAACTTGGGGGAAATCATCCCGTTCCTTCAAGACAGGAAAGGAAACCCCCAATTCTCGCTACTGAAGGAGTTAGTTCAACCGTTTATTCAATACCCCCTCCAAGTAGTCTGGTCGCTTCCTTCGATTGGAATCGACTAGCAAAATCCCGCCTTCCTTCTAATGTACCATTCCGAATCATGGTACAAGTTAACAAAATGATCGTGTTTGGAACTATCATAGATGAAGGGGCTTTAGTGAGTATCCTTTCCTCAACTACTTGGAAAGCACTTGGTTCGCCATCGCTTATGCCTGTTACTCAAAATTTGTCAGGATTTAACAAAGGAACCAGTCGACCGTTAGGGATCCTTCTGAAGTTACCGATTACTTTGAAAAGGAAAACTGTTCATTTGAACGTGATGGTAGTCCAGGGACCATTATATTAAAATCTACTCCTTGGATGTGACTATGTTTATAGTATCAAAGCTATTGTTTCCACACTCTTTCAAGTGGTGTGTTTCCCGCATGAAGGAAAAATTGTCCAGCTTATCGACCAACTTTCATTTCTTGGTTCAAACACAGATCCAATTCAAACATCATCCCTAAATTGTCTCTTTGCATCAAGAGTGTCTCTTCAACCTTAATTCCATCCACTTGATTGCAGCGAGTAGTCTGGTGAATGAAACGAAGCTTAGGGAGCATGCACCCTGGTCTGCTTCGGCAAACGAACCTAGTTGAAAATATAGGTTTCGCTATAGGGTATGTGATTGTTCTGAAACACCATTCACCTTTGTCTGTGCTTTGGATGAAGCCAAGGAAGTGTTTTTATCTAAACACTGATTAAAAATAATCCTGCTTAATTGCGGTAACTTCCACATGGTTACCTGGAGACTCTCCTTTTCTCGATACCTGGGGGCATGCGGACCTTTTTATGCAAGCAAAAAACGACCAATTTCATTTTTTAGCTTTTTAGTTTTTCAACTTCTTAGGTTAGGTGACTGGTATGATCCACCATTCACCTTCGTCTATGCTACAGACAAAGCAAAGGGAGCATTTGATGAAACCTACCTAACCTCAATAGTTCCTTAGCTCTCTAGTTTTCTAGCATTTAGTTTGCTCATTGCTAGCTTACATAAAAAGGAAACTGAGCATATGTTATCATAGAGTTCAAGCTCACTAAAAAATGAACCTACCAATGAGGGACATTTTTGACCACAAAAGGACCAATGTTATCGCATGGTTCAAGCTCGTTAAAATATAAACCTACCACTAAGCATATGTTCCCCCAGAGTTCAAGATCATTAAAAAATAAACCCATCTTTGGTAAATAAACTTTGTGATTGCCGTGATGTCAGCCTTTTGAGCCTTGGTTGTGTTCCTACTATCACCTCTCTTTTAGCCGATTATACACTTCCACTTAATTGTTTACCTTTTTGAGGAACGGCTATGACGAGTGGTCCTGTTAGCCACCCTCTTCACGTCACTATGTTTTGAGAAGTTCCAAGCTCACTTGGAACCAGTTGCTACCATAAACACCACTTGTTCCTAAAAAAAAAAAACGATTCCACTTTAAACTCTTTTCAGACTCATTAAATATGAAAAGGTTGTCAAGCAATTGGCCTCTCCAGCTCACTAAAGTAATTGGAAGTGCCATCCCTCTTGCGCATTTTAATATTTTTGGACTTGAGGGATTATCCCACAAAAATATGAAGCGCTTGTTTTTTTGGCTCACTAAAGTGATCGAAAAATCATCCCTTACATATTATTTTATACTTTTTTGGACTTGAGGGAATATGCTACGAAAAAGGACCACTGGAGTTTCCTTTTCGTCCCTTTTTAAACTCTCTAAACATGAAAAGGACCGAGTTATCCTTGTCATTAAACTCGTTAAAACAATAGTGACAAACTTGTCCACCCAGACAAGAATGAGTTTCACTGTCACTAGACTCGCTAAAACATAGCGACACGTTTGCCCGAAGGGAAAATTATAAAACAAGCATATGTTATCCTGCTCAAGCTTGGCAAAAATAAAGAGGTACTGGTCAGCAATGACTAGGGAAAAGGGAAGAAAACTTAAAGAATTTTATTGGTAGCAGGTTGCTCTTGAACATGACACTTTCAATCCATCACCATGATTGAGTTGGGTTGGGTTATTCTGTTCATCGGTCATATCACTGTTGCTCTGCCGTACCATCCACCTTTTGGGGTTAACGCTACCAATCCATCTCAGTGTCGCTAATATGTTCAAGAAAAGTCATTCAAAGAATTCACCATCTAGTTAATGCCTCATCCACTACAATATCTTCACCCTCCATTTTTCATGATCACCATTCCTGAACCTTGTATCATTAGATCGTTTTCACCTCCAGAAAATCATTTGCTTCGTTTCATGTTGTTGATGTGGGATAAATTAAGCCCCTCCTACGACCAGTCACTTCTTGTCAACATCATCTCATTATCCAAGAAGTTGACTTAGAAACAAACCTTTCAGTACTTTGAAGCTTGCATGCCTCAATGGCAAGTTTCTCACTTCCAGCAATAGGTTTACATCAGTGGCCTTTGACCGAGAGATTTTGCGTGGTGTTCGACATCGGATCATATATTCACACCATGTGAATTGTACTGTAGTACCTTGAGGGTCATTATCATTATCGGTGATTCCTCTCGCGCCTATTAACAACTTATATTATTAGCTGGTAATCAGGTGATGTCTTTCCATGTTCGACTTCAAGACATCTTTTCACATGAATTGACTTGTACAATGGGCGAAGATTGAACGAGTTTGAAGACCCTGGATCTAATTTCATCCATCTGGCCTGCAATATATTTAGGAACAAAAATACATCAAATGTACACGTAAGCTACACAGATGATCATCCAAGCTAAGGGATGATGACTCTACATATAAAGAATCACCAGCCTCCAACTGCAAACAATTATCTGTTCTATGTGCATGAAAATGAATTTATAAAGCTGAGCATGGGAATGCCTGCCTCAGCTAGATCATGGAAAATTATATTTTGATGATGTATTGTATTATATCTTATACAGTTCACCTTCCAGTTCGAATACCTCAGATCCTCATGATACAGCATTTCACCCGACATCTAAGGATTTACGACTTCATGCTTTAGGGGGCAACTGTTATAGACATATTTGGGCACTGCAACCCCAATCTTATATGTCGATAAAACAAGGGCTCTTTAACCCCTAAAAGTGTTGTTTCAGACCCTAAAGGATCATAGTCAACTGATTACATCATTCCCCAGAAGTTCCACCTGAAAAACC
>APFE030511975.1:25783-46293 GCA_000404065.3 Pinus taeda
AAACTTCTCCTATGACACTTGCCTCTCTGAATTCACCCAGGGATGAGTAAGAGATCCAAGAAATCTCCAAGTGGAACCAAGAACTACAAGTGGAATGACACTAATAGAAAACCCAGAGATTACTCACACCCTTGCAGACATCTATAAATGGATCCGTCATTTGAGTGATTTGGAGGCTGGAATTTTGTAATTTGTAAGGAAGTGTTGATAGTTTGAGGTTGAGAGAGAGCATTGTATTTTTGGGTGATCTTTCTTTTCATGAGGTGAAGAGGGCTTTGATGCTGGATCAGATAGTTGGGTTGTAATCCTGTCTTCTATTATTAATAAAATTCTTTGATTTTTCCTCCATACAATCGTGTACTTGTGAATATTATTATTTGTGAATGCCATTGTATGTTCAATGTATTTCTGATTCTGCATTGTTTATGATATAATAGATCGAGATGCTTTGATGGTGTTTTGTTACTTTGTTTCTATAGGTATTCTCTAAGTGGGACAAGTAGGAGAGGAGTTGCAAGCTCTATCAAGGGAGAGAGAAGTTAAGCAAGGATTCAAGCAAAAGATCTAGGTTGGCCCCTTTGCTTCTCTCTTATCTATCATACATAAAGGAAATCGCAAATTGCTTTGATTGTTTGTTTCTAGTATAGCTGCCAATCCTATTGGGACTAGCAGATCGAAAAGACACTAGTTTTCCTAGAAACACTATGCTTAGAGAGAAAGTTATGGTGATTTCCCCAAGGTCACTTGTTTGAGTTGGACTTTGGGAGCTTGCAAAAACCTTAACTTCCTTAAATCATATCTCTGAAAATATAGTGAGCCAAGATCTGAAATTCAGCCACGACATTTATCCTGATTTCTTCTCAACTGGGGTTTTTCATTTTTAGCTTCTAAAGCTTTGTAGAAAAAAATTATAGCGAAAATTCCACGATGGCCTTTTTGAAGCAGCGAAACCCTAGAATCCAAAGCCTTTGATACCAATTGTTATGCAACTAACTCACAAAATAGAAAAAAAGAGAGATAAAGTACTTCAAAATCAGCCTCTTCGAGGGGTCAACCTCGTTTACTTTACACAAATGAACAATTATTGGATGATTCAAATGAAAAAACCTCCTTTCTATATATAGGAGTCTAAGGGGTCACAATATAATGAGACTCGACATGACAATAATAATGTAAGGGCACAACAATAACAATAGTGGGCTTCTATGGGGCACAATAATAACAATATGGGGACAACATGGGAACAACGATAACAATAAGGGACCACTATGACAATAATAATAAGGGAATACACTAGTATTATAGGGACCTAACAACATCAATCCAATTTTGACACGTCATATGCTCTACATGTGCCATCACACTACGAATAAGGTAGCAATCAGGTGGCATGAACACCGTACCTATTGTTGGAATTGTAGGTATTTTGTTGATTGTTTATGTTCATATTAGTTATGATGAAAAGAATGTGTTGGAGATACAATATTTCATTGATGTGCTCATTGTATGTTGTGATTCCAGTGTGAAAATGAGATGAAACAAAGCTCATTGTTTTTTAGTATGCATATGATTTGGAACATAGTCTGAAAATAGATGAAATGAGGTTTATGCCATGTGTTGAGGGCCAGGGGTCTTAGTGAGCAAGTGGTGAATTGCATATTTAGGGTGTAGTGGCATCCTTCAGTTAGTGGCTTGATAACGTAGGAGTGGTGGCTTCCATCCAATGGTGGTTGAATAGTCCAGTGGTGGCTAGGGGAGACTTATTGGGAGTAGTGGCTTCCAGCTGGTGGTTCCTTATATTGTCGAGGTAGTGGTGGCTTGCTACCATTGGTGGCCTGCAAATTTCATAGAAGTTGTTGTCTGGATTGAGTAGTAGCTCGCATTATTAGTAAGCTGTGGCTCTCACACTAGTGGTGTCCACTGAATTAGATGTAAAATCATTTTTACATAATAGGAGAGACAACGACGGTGACTATCTGTCAACAATGGTTTTTACCCGTGTGGTTTCCACCTTACATATGGTGTCCTTACATGATGTGCTTATTGATGTGTTGTGATGGTTTATGGTTTATGCATTGTTGTTCTCATGGTTATATGTTCATTTTTTTTGTTGGTTATACACATGCTAACTTCTACTAATACATTGTGATGTGCTGCTAATTTTGTGCATGATTCAACGACTGAAAATAAAAGAGGTTAAAATCGTTATAACTTGGTCATAAGTTACAGTACTGATTCACCATCCCCCTTTCGATAGTGCTCAAGGTTTCAAATAGATTGGTCCAAAATTTCTTGTGGTTGCTACATACACTATTTGAAACCCTTCACCTCTCCATGTGCCTTTAATTTTTTTGTTGGATTATGGAATTCTTCTTTACATTCCTCCTTAAAAAGAAAGATAGATGTGGCATGTGAATTATTTCTTCTAGCAAGATATTTTTTTATGACATTTCTTCTTGCAGAATTAACATACCATTAAGTACCAATAGTTGGAAATGTTATGTCTCAAGGTTCTTCTCTATCTCTACCATCCCTAAGCTAAATAACTTTTGAACTCTATATTTCTATTCCTAGTATTTAAAATGGATACATGGCTTATGTTTTCTATGTAACATGTACCTAGGATTGATTATTTGGCTTCTTTCTTTATGTCGCCTACAATTAAGAACCCATATGATAGTGCAATGGAAAATGAATCTTACTTTTTATGTGTCAATCAATGTGAGGTGTTTAACTGCTCTATACCAATATACCTTCTATTTTTTCACAGGCATAGGTTTTATGATCTTAATATTCTATTGAGAAAAGAATAACCATCAAACTACAAATGAGCTAGAATGTTATTTGGATTTTTCTCCATGTTTATCTATTTCTAAGAATTTAAACAAAGAATCAACAAAGAAGTCCCAAAGAACACATCAAGGGCCACAAATATGGCTAGCAACCAGTGGAATTAGTGGGAATTCAAACATATTTTAACATATAAAGGATAGATAAATCAACCATGTTCTACTAAAGAATTGAAGCCAAATATTCCCCACAAGTAGAATACATTTTTCAGGGCATTGTTCATCAATAATATGCTTTCAATACCTTAAGAGAGCATGTGCCATATAGAGGAATGACTTTTCAAAGTTCTTATTTCTATGAACATTAACTTTCTTGGATTTCACTAACCTATTTCTAGATCAACCTTGTTTCCATAAAGAACATCAAGAATTTTTTCACACACTTGCAAAGATCTCTTTGTTGAATTTAAGACATTCTCGTAATCCAAGTAAAAGAGGTAACACGAGATATGGTGACTAGACACTACCCATGAATATGGTAACCATACCTCAGACACCAAAATTCTCTTTCCCATTACTTTATAACAACAAGTCTCCTTTCGGGAGGACAGAGTGGTTGACACAATGGAATGTTATCCCCTCCATTTAGTTTCAAATCCCATAAGGGTCATATTTAGCCATTTTAATATTATATATAAAATAAAAATAAAAATAAATGAACTACAATAATAAGCTCATGTTTCTTCAAAAAATACATGATAAGATGATGATTTAAAAAATACTTTAATGTAATTAGTATGATAATATCAATAAAAAAAACAAAATTATGAAGAATGCAATTTTATCTCCCAACTATGTGGTAAGATATGATTCACATAAATATATAAATAGTGTTGTAACATCAATAAAGGCAAGACACCATTATGAATGGTGCAACTTTAACTAGAATGAAAATAAATATACATAGATATTTGATTAGAAATAAAAATAAAACAATTATAAAACACAATGTTTGGAGTCATATAGTACCATAATTGCCTTCATTTTTCAAAATCCATGGTAAGATGATGATTCACAAAGATACTTTAATATAGGTAGTGTTGTAGAAGATACTTTAATCTAAATAGTGTTGTAACATCAATTATGACAAACAATATTATGGACGTGGAAAGACCATTATGGACAGTGCAACTTTATCCACAATGGAATAAAGATACATAGATATTTGACTATGGAGTAGCAATAAAAAGAAAGAAATTATAAAAAACAATGTTTGGAGTCATATAGTACAATAATTGCCTTCATTTCAACCAATACACCAATACAAGGCTAATGGAACCATTTTTTAAACAAGGAAATAACAAATGAATCATAGAGTTAAATTTGCATTTATGAATGGTTTGTTATTTTTTTCTCCTGACATTTTGGTTTAAACAATATATTTTGTGACTAAATTAGAAAGGTCAACAATCAATGGATGTATAAACTTAAAAAAAATCATCAATCAAACATATCCAGTTCAAAGTTAAACTTGTCTCAACACATTAATTCTTACTTTCATAGCATAATAAGGAAAATTCAAGTGTTAAACGCTATAGATTATTAAAGGAAAACCTTTGGGTTTAGTATTTAAGTAATTCCACATCAAAATTTATGGTGATTAATTAATTCAGGTCTATGAATCGGGTTTTTGTGTTCTTCTATTTGTTTCTAAGGCAACTTGATTCACATAATCTTAACTAGCAATTGCACCAAATGTTGCAAAGGAAACGCCGTAAGGCATCAAGTGTAGAAGAATTGTGACATATAGAAGATCATTGAATATAAAAGTTAGTAAATAAAATTCCATTCAAAGCTAGGAGATAGAGATAAATCACCTACATTATGTCAAATTTACAAATTCTATAACTTGTCCAACATAAATTGCCTCTCAATATTCAAAGATGCTCTTTGAAGTTCCAATAGTAAATAGTTGATGAAAAAGATGCTCTTTTTCAATATTGAACCGTCTCAATTGATCAAAAGCTTACATTATTATACCACTTGATCTTAAGGTGATTAGATTTTCCTTTGTTAACTTATTTTGGGCATTTTCACTCATTTGTGACACGAGGTTTATATTCAATAGCACCGGATGAACTAGTTTAAAGAAAATCTATGAAATAGACATATCAATAGATTCAATAGCACTGGATGAACTAGTTTAAAGAAAATCTATGAAATAGATATATCAATAAAGCATGTCACTCACATAATAGCGTTACATTGTTTGGTAGGAGAGAAATGGCTATTTTATTGAGAATTGATTAAATAAGTATTTTATCTGACATAGCAAATTTAATTCACTATTTAGAGGTACCATGGTGAAATCTTATGGTAGCATCCATTAGAGTTCCTTTATATTTATTTAGCATGATATTTTGGGAGACTTGGCTATGTATTTGACCACGAAGGGTCCTATAAATAAATGCAAAAGTAGTTTTATGACTCAAAAAGCAAACTATATTCCCAAAAAGTGAAAAAAGTTTGCAAAGTGTACATTTGACGTTGATATTATTTACTTCCACATGCTGCATATCTCTTTCTCCTCTCATAGTCATTTCTCACCATTTTTCAATATTGAACTATCTCACTTCCAAAAGATTGTGGTCTTTTACATTCTACCTACACATAATGTGATTATGAATGTGTTGACTTCTGCATTATTGTATGTCAAGGTACAATGGAGGAGAATGATTGGTGTCATATATAAATTTCATAATTATCATTAAGTTAATCGAACAAAATGTTTGATGCATGAAAATATAAAAATAAAAACATGCATTATTGTATGTCAAGGTACAATGGAGGAGAATGATTGGTGTCATATATAAATTTCATAATTATCATTAAGTTAATTGAACAAAAGGTTTGATGCATGGAAAAATATAAAAATAAAAACATAACTGTACATGTGCATTTTCGTATATTCTAAGAAAATATTTTTCAATTTTTGCTTCACATTGTTCAATCCACATTCTTTGGAAAAGTTATGAGCCCTCACCATGCTACATGGGGATCCTTCTAAGCTAAGACAAGGGAGTCAATCTCATGAATCTGCCTTGCAATTTTTTTATTTGTAGCTTCTAATGCTCTGAAGTGCCCACACCACGGTGGGTATATCTACTAAGAACAAACAATTGTCAAACAAAGAAATATAGATTTATTAGTGCTTTTGTAAGAAGACAAGACACCTGTGCCTCATAACAGGAATGTCCTGACATCCTCAATCTTAGCATGCAATAAACTGCATGGGGGTAGTCATGCCAATAATTAATGCATTCATTGTTATGGGGTGAAAAAAATCACCCCAGTAGCCTATTTGTCTTGCTAAGAATCCCCATGAATAATAGATTGATTAGTGCTTCTGCAAGAAGACAAGACACCTCAGCCTCATAAGAGGAATGCCTTGACATCCTCAATGTTGGCATGCATTAAACTGCATGGGGGTAGTCATGCCGATAATTAATGCATTCATTGTTATGGGGTGGCAAAAATCACCCCCTAGCCTATTTGTGTTGCTAAGCATCCCCATGAGGGAATTTTTTATTAATATTATTTGAGAAGTAGCAGAGTGACTTGGTTAGTAATATGGACTCCCATCAATTTCTTAAAGAGGATATGTTGTCAGACTATAAATCTGTTGGTGAGGGCAGATCACATACGCAAAGCTTGAACTTTGGTAACTTTGCCTTTATATAATTATGGCACACCATTATTATGAGAGAAGCAAAGTTTAGGTTAGGCTCCAATTTTATTCATTTCAATATTTTTATTAGTTAATTATATTTTTCAGGCAACCATGTTTCCCATCTCCCTTTCACACATATGCATTGACTAATTATGATTGTGACTAGCCACACTTGACATGTGGTTGAGTGTTATCATATTTATTTATGCTAAGTGTCATGCAAATGGATGCAATATTCTTCATTGTTGATATATTGATGCTACCTTGTCATACAAATGAATGTAATATTCTTCACAATGGATATGCTTTCAATACTTGACCTTTTTTTTGTAAAGGTTCAACGGGACTTTATATTAATAGAATACAGTAAAATACATGATGCAGAGTGGGAGTCGATTGGACCTCCTTGTGTCTGCCTTTGTATAACTGAGTTGGTCTAGTCTCTGCTCTCCTTTTTTGTTTGAGTGGATCGTTTACAACTTGTAGAATTATCAATAGATGCATATATAGAAGAATCAAGGGAGCTCGATATCCATTATTCTTGATGGTCTGCCTTGTTTATGGTGTTGCATTTCGTTCTGAGTTCCCCCTCGTCCAAGTCTTGCCAGAGGATGTGATAATCTTCAAGGTTGGATTGAACTCCGATGTTGGCTATGGCATCGGCCAACTTGTATGCTATTCTTCGGACCACTTGAAAGGTGACACTTTGAATGTTGCTGAGATGGCCTTGCAGATCCTTCAGGATTTCCAAGAGCCTCCAACTGGGTGTTAGTTTGTCCACTTAAGTGCCATTTTGAAGCTTTCTCATCATCTTAATGACAATCTCCGAGTCTCCTTCCACCACTAGAGGTAGAAATTTGTAGCGGTCAACCAGGGTGATGCCTTTGATGAGAGCGATTAGCTCTGCAGCATTGTTGGTATGTGTGCCTAGATTTCCATGGTAGATAAGCTGGATGTTCCCGGTGTGAGCGCTAATTGCTCCACCATACCCAGCTTGTCCCGAGTTTTTCTTTGACACCCCATCGAAGTTCAGTTTGAATGGTGGAAATGGAGGCATACCCCATTTGTCCTGCTTCATCGCAGCGGTGGCCTGGTTCCTGCCTGTTGGAGTGGTCCGGGCATTGAGATTGGGGATCTGCACTATCCTTTGGTCATTCGGAGACATGTTCCCCTCTTACGGAATTATCTCCATGGCATGGATCGATTCTGCGATTAGTTGCCGCAATTTTCTTGTTAGCCTATCCACTGTCAGCGTTGAGTTCTTGAAGATTCAAGCATTTTCCTCTTTCCATATGATCCATGCCACGGCTCCCGGAATGAGGTTCCATGCCCTGTTGACTAGATTATTGGGGGATATGGAGGATTGCCAATTTCTCCGGGCGAGGCAGATCGAATTTCTATTTCTGTCAGACTATTTGAATACAAAGACCATATCATCCCATAGAGCACAAGCGGTGGGGCATGTGCTGAGAATGTGATTGAGCGTTTCCTGACCATTCTCGCAGAGGGCGCATCGAGAGGGCCTGATGAAACCTCATCTCTATAAATTGTCTCAAGTAAGCTCTCTACTATGCAGGACCAACCAAGAGAACAGGGTTATTTTGGGCCAAGTTCCTCTGCTCTAGAGAGCGTGCCATTTGGGGTCCTGTTGCCATTCAGGTGAAGCGGCTATGATTTTGTAGGCCTCTTTTAGATTGAAATTTCCTTTAGGATTATTTCCCCATCGCAGGATGTCTTCTCGAGTCGAGGTGAGGATTCTGCGCTGGTGTAGTTGTTGTAAGAGATGTTCTATATTCCCATTATGGTCTTGAGTTAGCCAGTGCTCTTTTGTTAGCCATTTTCGCCATGTGGTGGCTACTGTTTGGGGATGCCAGTAGTATGCTACCTTTCTCAACCCTGCCTCTTGCATGTCATTTTTAAGAGTAGTCCAATCTGGGTGGTCCAGGGGAGGGAGTTGCTGCCAAGCATCTTCCCAGAAGAGGGCGGTGTTGCCTTGCTGTAATTCCAAAAAGCTATGCTTCTGAACGATCTATCGATTCTCCCATACTTTATTCCAGATGGGGGAACCTTGAGTGTTACTAGTAAGCCTAATGAGGTCTTTGTTTGGGACTTGATTTGTATACTTTACTTTCCACAAGGTGCCCCATAGGGAATTAGGATTCTCCACCCATCTCCACCAGATTTTCACTGCTATAGCCTTGCTTAGGATTTTAGGATGTCTTAAGCCTAGTCCTCCTACCATTTTTGGTTTGCATATGTCTGTCCACTTCAGGAGGGCCCATTTGCACTTCTTAGAATCTCCATTCCAGAGGAAGGACCGCTGGATGTTCCGAATGGATTTATACACTATTTTGGGTGCCGCTAGGGCCGAGAGCATATAAGTCGGCATTGTTTGAAGAACTGATTTGACCAGCACCAGTCTGCTGGCCATGTTTATGGATCTGTGAGTCCAACTACTTAATTTGGCCTTCATTTTGTTGAGGAGATATTCCCAATTTGTAGATTTGGGGGCGTATTCTGAAAGTGGGATGCCAAGGTATTTGGTTGGAAGGGAGTTCCTTTGAATTTTGATAAGATTTCTCTGCACAGGAATAAAAGTGTTGAAGAAAAACAATTTGGATTTTGTTAGATTGATCTCCATACCTAAGGCCTCTGTGAATGTGCTTAGCACCTTGCTGAAGGTTCGAGCTTCCTTTACTGTGGGGGTTCCCATGAGCATTATGTCATCGACAAATTGCTGATGCATTACTACGGGGCCTTGATGTGCAACTTTGATACCTTTGAGCTGATTCATTTGGATTACTTTGGATAGATATCTTCCAAGACCCTCTACCATGATGACAAAGAGAAAAGGTGACAAGGGATCTCATTTCCGTATACCTTTGGATGGGAGGAATGGTTGTAGGGGGCCTCCGTTCAACATGATTGAGAAGAATGCTCCTGAGACTGTTTCCACTATCCAGTTTATCTAAATCAAACTGAAGCCGAAAGCCTTGAGGATTGCTCTGATGTATGTCCAGCTAGTTTTATCAAAGGCCTTGGAGAGGTCAAGCTGAATGAGCATACCAGGAATCCTTTGTGTTTTGATAGAATGCAACACTTCCTGGTTGAGAATGATGCTGTCGGTTATCTGTCTACCTTCAACATATCCATACTATTCTTCAGAAATGATTGAGGGAAGGATAGGATTGAGTCTGTTGGCGATCAATTTTCAGAGGATTTTATAGATGACAATGCAAAGGGCTATGGGTCTGAATTTGTCGAGGGAGTCAGCCTGATCAGATTTGGGAATTAGGGTGAGCAAGGTGGCATTGATGGCCGACAACACTCGCTTGGTTCTGCGAAAGTTCTTAATCAGATTGAATAGGTCGGCTTTGATAATGTGCTAGCAAGCTTTGAAGAATTCAATTGTAAAGCCATCTGGTCAAGGGGCTTTGTCAGTGGCCATAGTGAAGACGACTTCTTCAATCTCTTGCTCAGTGAACTCTCTTAATAGAAGGGAGTTTTGCTCCTCTGTAATTAAGGGGGGAATAGAACCAATGACTTTGTTGATAGCTTGGGTTCTATCATGATTGGGCTTAGTGAGAACTGACCTGAAGTATGAGTTTAGTTCATATCCTATTTTCCCTCTGGAAAAGACCTTAGCACCATTAACTTTTGTAAGGGATAGAATACAGTTGTTGGCTTTATGCTAAATGGTTGATTTATGGAAGAATCTTGTGTTGCGTTCCCCATGTTTTAGCCATTTCACCCTTGATTTTTGTTTCCAGAGCAGCTCTTCTTGTCTTAGCCTATCTTCCCATTGCTTTTGAAGGTTTGATTCCTGAGCTAACCTTTCCTCATTAGGCCCTTCCTTGATGATTGTTTGTTGGAGGCTCGCCATTTTTTCCTCAAGCTCTTTTTTGGCTTGAAAAATGTTACCAAAAGTGTTCTTGTTCCAGCATTTGAGCTTTGCCTTGATGATCATGAGCTTTTGCTGGAAGATGTACATGATGTTATCGCTCTCTACAGTGGTTTGAGTCCACCAGCTTTGTATATTTTGGATGAAGATTGGATGATCTATCCAGAAGCCTTCCCAACCTAAAAGGCCTGTTTTGAGGCTTGTCCATATTGGTGAAGTGCATCTGCACTGGCCAGTGATATGATCCCCCAATAGGTAGAATGGTGGCTTCCATGTCTATATTCTGGAACATGATGGATTCCGAGATGAGGAACCTATCAAGCCTCGATGCGACTTGCCTATTTCCCCTTGCTTATTGTTCCAAGTGCGTAGACCATTGACTGTGGGAACATCAATGAGTTTAGATGCAACTATGAAGGTTTTGAAAGCTTCCACATCTTTATCCAGTCTTCTTAAGCCTCCTTTCTTCTCCGCTAGGGTGGTGATCATATTGAAATCACCACCTAGGATCCAGTGGTTGTCTCCATGGTGTTGTCGCATTTCGTTCAAGTCTTCCAGCATCTTGAACTTCTCCTGAATTTGCTGAGGTCCATACAGATTGGTAATGCATATCGTTTGCTTTGAGTCTGGCATGTTGAATATGACTGATAGCGAATGCTTAGTGGACAGAGCATTTTGCATGAGAAACTTGTTTTTGTTCCAAAACATTAGAAGCCCTCCTGCTTGCCCAATGGCTTTTGTGCTTATGCATTGATAGCCTTTTGCAAAGATTCTCTTAAGCATCTCTACATCTACATCGTTGGAGGAGCATTTAGATTCTTGTAGTAAGACAAGGTCTGGAGATTGCTTGAAAAGATGGTTTTTGAGGATTTGTCTTTTGGAGGTGCCATTTAGCCCTCTGATATTCCAGGTTTTGATCTTCATTGAGTAACCTTCGGTGTGGATAGGACCAGAGCCATAATTTTTCCTTCATTGATTAGGCACCTTCCGAGTTCTTGTATTTTTTGTTTTGTCGATTCTCTTCCTGTACCTTTCGGCTTGTGTTGGTCCAGGTCAAGGTTGGCTTGGATGTCTGTTTGGCTGTTGTTTCCCCATTGATTTTTGGCTACATTTTGGTTGAGATATTCTAACTGCAGGTATTCCATTTTGATTTTCTCCAAGTGTTCCTGGGGAATGGCATTCACTCCTTGTTTGGACCATTTCTTGTTGACTTCATGGAGATCAAGGTCACCTAGGATTTCTTCCAGGGGATTGGTAGGAGCAGTAGAGGGCAACTAGTCTGGATGAGTTTCTATGCAAGGAGGGGCATGCAAAGGGACAAGGTTTGCATCAATGTGACTGGGGTTGGGCTGTGAAGCTGTGTCTTGGCTTTGGTTTGGTTAGGGTTTTGGGTAAGATGAATGAAGGCTTGTGATTAAGACAGCCTGGTGGATCTTGAGTCGGGGGGGGGGGTGGGGGATTCAGAGGGTTCTCGTTTGGATCAAGGTTGCCCAGTACTTCAAAGCTATTCGACTGGGTTGGTGTCCGGTTGGAGTGTTTGAGAGGATTTTTTCCTTTCTGCCTTTTGTTTTTCCTGGAAACAGGGATGAAATCTGGGGGCGGGTTATCCACCTTGTCCGCTTAGGGTTGAGGTGGGGGTTGATTCAGGGGGCACCCATGACTAAGATGTCCACGCTGTCAGCATTTCCAGAATTCAAAAGGGATGTTTTCATAGTCGATAGACTGCTTCCAATGAATTCCTTTGTAGATTAGATCAATATAACCTGTGAGGGGTCCTGAGACATCCATATACATGTAGATTCTATCATAGGAAGTGTATTTACCTTGAGATGTGAGAT
Source organism: Pinus taeda (assembly GCA_000404065.3). Classification (NCBI taxonomy): domain Eukaryota; kingdom Viridiplantae; phylum Streptophyta; class Pinopsida; order Pinales; family Pinaceae; genus Pinus; species Pinus taeda. The sequence goes on from APFE030511975.1 coordinate 38,042, forward strand.
CTAAAGTTTTGACGAAGATGCCCAACTGATTCCCAATGGCTTCCAGGATCCGCTTATTCCAATAATCCATAGGCAATGAGTAGACTCTGAGCCAAACTGGAACTTTTTTGAAATCTTCTTGTTCTGGAGCAAAGTTGGGCTTCTAGTACGTCATGTAGAGTCCTGTCGAATTGTAGAAGTATGGGCCTCCTTCAAAAGTGTGATCTTTGTCTTCCCTATGAGCGAAGATGACTGTGAAGAAATTTCTTGCCCCTAATTGAAGTTCATAATTCCCTTTGGCTTCCATTTTTGGTTTATCCACCAGTAGAGAGCTTTTTCATTGAGTCGCACTCCCATGAAACAGTAGATTAGGGCAGGTTTGCATATGTGATCTTTGTATTCTTCGATCCAGGGTTCTTCGATGATTAATGATGGTGTTTCCTTTGATAGCGATTTGCAAGGGGATGGGCCTATTGTCCCGTTTTGTCTGGGGACGCTTCCCTCTACCGAAGATCCATTAGATTTTGGAATGTGGTTTGCCTCCGGAGCTTTTCCTTTGTCCCTGGATCAGGAGCGTGATGGGGTAACGACAGGCGTATGAGGGAAGCTACCGAATACAAAGGAGTCGAAGGCTGGGGGGGTCGATCCCCCCCCCGAGGGTAGTAATGGTGCGTTGCGGCTAGGGTTTATTTGCAATGGGTTTGGAAGAGTTGCAATCTATAGAAAATCAGAGCGGTCCTGTAAGATCAACAAATCGTCTCACCATGTCATATTGAACATCAATATGATTTTTATTTAAATGAAAGGCAAGTTATGTTTCTTCAATACTTGACCTTAAATTAGCCAAATACATGGATTTTCATTTTTCACATTTTGTAGACATGTTGAAGTAGGGATTTCTTGGCTTTGATCATTTAAACATGTCAACCAATAATTTTTTTAAGAAAAATCTTTTTACTTCTTTTCACTAACTATGGAATCATTTGATTACTATTTTATTTAGGATTAAGAAGAAGTACATAGCTATAAAGGAAATATTATGTCCATGGAATATATGGACTTCAAAAAAAAAAAAACCATAAAAAAATGAATAATAATAGCACAATTATAAATTTCATAAAAAAAAATCTTTTATAACATATACACTTTGCATTATGTTTGGCGTTCCCTCCTCACCAGATATGCTAGTTTATATAAACAAAAATAATGAGTTAACTTTATTCAATTAAAAAATTAAATTAAATTCAACAAGTATAATACTATATGTTATTCAATTATATTATTAAAATAATTTGCAATGAAATATTAATAAAATTGGAATAATTTATTTTGCTTTTGAGTATAAACTTTGGGCATGTTTCATTGCTTAGAGTATATTTGATTATTTATTTCTCAAATTTCAATAGATCAAAGTTTACAATTGAAATAGTTGAATTTTATCAACACTATGACGACAATATACAAAGTAATGCAGCTAAATCAAACTATAACTTGCAATTCCACCTTGGATATTTTTCTTAGAAGCATAGGACCTTATTAAAAGATTTTATCTTTTTGCTTAAGTTGCAAGGATCTCATTGAAATATTATTTCTATAGCTATCTTGATTTAATTAGTAAGACATCTTCTTAAATAGTAACCAAGTAATTTGCTATACAAGAAAATAAACAACTTTACCCAAAGCTTCAAAAGCTTGACCTTAGAAATGTAGAATCCTAGAAACTTATAAAAATTTGACCAATAAAAAAATAAGCTACAAAATTCTGAAGCTGCATTTAAGAAGTATTCTTTAACTAAATGAAATAAGTGCAAGAGACTCATTTTTCATCGAATTAGGCATTCTATTTAAGTTATTGCCATAAAGATCTAGTAGAACATCTAAGAAATGCAACTACCTCACCAAACAACAAAATTTATCTGAATTTAGAGCAAATCACAACAGAAATTCAAACAAAGCACTAACTTGTAGTAAATATAGATAACACATATTTCTTAAGCTTTCATGAGTGACTTACAAATATAAATCCCAAATAAAAAAATAAAGATTCCTCTTCATTTTTATTTAGGTAGTTTCTTTATAAACTATATGGAAAATTTGAAAATAAACAATAATTTGTAAAAAATCTCAAGAACATATAACTTTTAAGATTACAATATGTCTTTTAGCTACTGAAAAAAAATGTGTAAATTAACTATTATTTTACAATAAACCTATATAATCAAAATATTTTTTGAAAATTTAAATAAGTTAATGTTAATTTACCAATAAATCACAAAATTCTTTGCAATGGAAATATTTCCTTGAACCTTTAAGGATTTAATAAAATATAGCAGCATTAGTTTGCCCTAAGACAAGATAAAGAAAATTTTACTATGCCTCTAGTTATTTAATTTACAAGTAAAATACGAAACCTAAAACTGGGGAGAATGATTTCCTTAGAAACGAAAGAGGAACTTTTTGAAGCCCTCAGTTATTATTTAATTTAATTATAGAGAGTCTCGAAGAGGCCTTTAGCAGGAGTAAAAATCTACATTTTATGGGCCACTAATGGGTTCTTTCGAGAGGTGTGATTTTTCTTAAAAAAAAATAATGAGTTAGGTAATATTGATATATGATAGCAAACAATAATGATCCTTAGCATTAATTGGACACTAAATTATAATAAATTTTACACCTAAAATAAAGAAATAAATAATTTGTATCAAAAGTTAAAATGAATCTACATAACAAATGAGTCTTAAAATCATTATAATGGTTCAATGGAACTAATAGTCTTTGAAAGATGTGTAATTTTTTTAACAAAAATCAAACATAATGAAATTTCACATAACATATGATTATACACACACTCAGCCAATATCCGTATCAAAAATTTGTGTGCATTGCTACTCATCGTACCACAGTGAAAATACCCTCCTCATTGATACCTAAACAATGTACTTTTTCTCCACAATGAAAGTAATTCCATTCTAAATGCCTAATACATATATTCACATTCAGATAATTCATTTTAATTTCAATTACTTGCAGATCACATATTTCTATCCATGCTTGATTTCCTTTAGGAGGATGTGAAATTGAATAACCTAGAGTAAGAAGCTTCAGAATAATTGTGAGGTGAAAACTTTGGCAATTGTGAACTTCCACTACTGTTATCTGAAATGGGTATAAGGGAAACCAATTGTTGTTTGATGATGTGGGAGATGCCATAAAATTTAACTCTTCCCCACTTCTTTTTCAATTCAAGCCTAACAAATTGCTTTTGTAGTCGGCATATAACATTAACTTGGTCAATGCTCTCACAATACTGTAAGAAGAAAGTTTATTTTCATTGAGGGTATCACATTTCCATCACTTCCTTGGAAGTCATTGCAATATTATTCTCCTCGCCATTTTTAGTGAATAGATAATATTGAACAAACAAAATGTCTTTACCTCTAACAAGATTAATGATAACATTTTTTTTCTTGTAAGATATATGAATTCACCATCATGCACTGATTTTTCTTTTCATAAGTTTTCATTCTATTTTTATCTTGAATATAATTTTATGCCTAAGCTATTAAAGCTTCAAGAACAAAATTTCCATAACAACAACTAACAAAAAAATGCCTTAAAGTATTTCTGCATAATTAATCCAAAACATAAGAGGAAATTAATAAACCTGGAAATAATATTATCCTAATTTCATGATTTCAAATATGCGATTTGGTCCTTTTGATATTAAATTCTATTAAGTCATTCATGATTTCAAAGATGCAATAAGGCCCTTGTGATATTAAATTCTATTATGTCATTGATAGGATTTTCATTTTATTTATTTCATGGGTTTTTTCATAGCAAATATAATTAGGTACTCAAGTTGAAACAAAATTTCAATGATAGAAAGTTGTCTTTATATAATCAAGGCACAACATCATTATGAGAGAAACAAAGTTTAGGCTAGACTCAAATTTTATTCAGTTCAATATATTTATTAGTTAATTTTATTTTTCAGGCAACCATGTTTCCCACCTCCCTTCAACATGCATGCATTGTCTAATTACAATTGTGACTAAACATACTTGACATGTGGTTGAGTGTTATCATCTTTATTTATGCTACATGTCATGAAATATTCTTCATTGTTGATATATTGATGCTACCTTGTCATACAAATGAATGTAATATTCTTCACCATGGATATGTTTTCAATACTTGAACATTAATTAGAAAAATAGATGGATTTTCATTTTTCCCATTTTTTAGACATGTAGAAATAGAGTTTCCTTAGCTTCATCATTTAAACATGTCAACCAAGAATTTTGTTTGAGAAAAAAGAATTTACTTATTTTAACTAACCATGATATCATTTGATTGCTATGTTTTATTTAGGCTTAAGAGGAAGTACATAACTATAAAGGAAATATTATGTCCATGTAATATATGAACTTAAAAAACACACACACACACACAAAATAAAATGAATAATAATAGTACGATCAATTATATAAATTTAAGAAAAAAGGAAATTATTTTATTACACTTTGCATTATGTTTTGTATCCCCTCCTCAAGCTTTCCAGGTATGCTAGCTTATATAAACATAAATAATCAATGATTTTTATTTAATTAAAAATATAGAATCAAATTTTAGCTGTATAATATTATATGTTATTGGATTATATTATTAAAAACATTGTATGCAAATATCAACAAAATTAGAAGAACTTCCTCTGCTTTTGACTTTTGAATAGACAATTTAGGTATGTTGCATTTGATTAGAGTATATTTAATACTTTAACCATAAATATTTTGATTAATAGCATAAGAATTTATTATTATAAATTGCAAGTCCACTATAAATATTTTGATTAATAGCATAAGACTTTATTATTAATATTTTTTTCATGAAGTTGTAAAAATCTCATTCAAACATTCATTTATAGCGATTTTGATTGATTTAAATAATAAGACACCTTATTAAAGGGAATTACGTAAATTACCATAAAAGCAAATTTATAACTTCACTGAAAACATCTAGATGTTAGCGTTGTAAAATCCTAAAACAAAATTTTAAAAAATATAACTAAGAAACCAAGTTTTAGATGGAATATTTTTTTACTTAGCAATAAACTCATTTATGGCCGAACAACACAATTTCTGTGACCAGAGAGAATCGCAGCAAAAATTTAACAAACCACTAATTTGCAGTAAATATGGATAACAAAGTCAATCAAACCACTAATTTGTAGTAAATAGGGATGATAAAGATTTCTGCGCCGATCAACACAATTTCTTTGAGCTAGGAGGAAATCGCAGCTAAAATTCAACCAAAGCACTAACTTGCAGTAAATATAGATAACAAATATTTCTGGAAGGTTTTGATGAGTGGTTTAAAAACAAGGTCTCTTCATTTCATTTTATTTTGGCAATTTATGTATAAATTATATAAAAAATTTGCAAATCAAACACTAATTTGCAAAAAAATTCTAAAATAACTATCGTTTTTAAACTTAGGGTATGCTCTTTATAGGTAAACCATACAAAATAACTATCATTTTGAAGGTTAGAGTATGCTTTATGGGTAAAAAACATAGAGAATAACTATCACTTTTAAAGCTAGAGCATGCTCTTCATGGGTAAAAATTTGAAAAATAACTATCATTTTTAAGGTTAGAGCATGCTCTTTATTGGTAAATCATATACGGTAACTATCATTTTTAAGGTTAGAGTATTCTCTTTATGGGTAAAAATCATACAAAATAACTATCTTTTTAAGGTTAGAGTATGCTCTTTGTGGATAAAAATTTGAAGAATAACTATCATTTTTAAAATTAAGAGTATGCTCTTTATGGGTAAATCATACAAGGGAATGAGGAAATTAACCGATATTTCGCAATAAATTAAACGAGTTAATTTACCAATAGATCACAAAATTCTTTACCAAAATTGATTTTTTTTAAGCTTTAAGCCAGATAATTTACCAATATATCACAACATTGTTTGCAATGAAAAAAAAGAAGAGTGATGAGATTTCCTTGATTCTTTAGTTATTTAATAAAAACACAGATAACTCACACAATGACGAAATTAGAAATAGTTTGCACTAAGACGAGAAAGAAAATTAAATTTTAGAGGGTCTAGCTAAGAAAATTTACATGTAAGATGCAGAACTAGCAATAATTTGCAGCAAAACCGGAGAGAAGAGAATGATTACTTTAGAAACAAAAGAGGAAAGAGTTTTGAAGACTTCAGTTATAATTAAGTTAATCCGTCTATGTTTGTGGGGGAGAGAGCAGGGCAGGAGAAAATAGTTTGCCATTTCCGCAAATAGCATATACAGGTGGCGTCCTGAGAGGGATTGATTTGCAAAGCACGTTAAATGTGATCCTTTGCCGTGATCGCGTCTCCTTTCACGCACAGAATAGAAAATACATAACCCCTCTAAGATCATCACCTCAAAACTATGGAACCCTAAAATGTTTCATGCTCATTAAGAAAGATAAGAAGTTATAAAAAAATTGACATAGAAATAATTTCAGTCACAAACAATAACTTACAACATTCTAGATTCTGAGGATTATTCATTGATAAATCGGACAAGGCCCAATAGATTGTAGTAAAACTAGAAAAATATAATCTATTAGGCCCTTACTTATTTGATTTACAGGTTAGATTGCATGTGTGGGCAATAATTTGTAGCAAAATCTGAGAGACTCATCTCTTAAAGCATCATTTTTTATTTACAACAGATAAAACGCAGAATTGTTTCCTGCAAAACCAGAGAGAGAGCGAATGGTTTCCTTAAGCATCGGTTAGTTAATTTAAGGTTAAATCACAGAAATAAATCACATAACACAAACAAGAAAGAAAAGATTACATTAAGCTTTCAGTTATTTATGAAATCGCCAAATCTACCCAACAAAGATTTATGAAAATTTTATCAGTTATTTAATTTACGGATAATAATTCACAGAAATCCCCAAATCTACCAAACAAAGATTTATGAAAATTTTATATTTTATGGACTTATGCCCTGATCCTACGTTTTCAAGAAATTGAAAGGAATATTTGCCACTACGAGTACCTGGCAAGTTTGATGATGCCTAGTACGTACAAATGATCGCATCGCAGAGCAACCAGGGGGTGAGGTAAAAAAATCTTCGAAATCCTTCTCACTTTCATAATAATGTAAAGATGATCGGAGAGCAACCAGGTGGCAGGAGGTGAGGTAAAAAATCTTGGAAATCCTCCTCACTTTCATGATAACGCACCCTGATATAGTCTCTTTTCTCATTTATCATACATACAAAAGAAAACAGATCATACACACAGATGCAAAAACATTCCACACACAGACCCCACACAATATATAGAGCACAGGGCGCACACAAATTAACCTTTTAACACACAACTCTGTCCCGAGAAAGAACACAGAACGCAGACAAATTACAACACAGGGTGCCTTTTAACACATAACTAACACAAGAAAGACAGAGCGCTTTCTTGTAGGAGATAAAGAAATTGAGAGATCCTAAGAGTGCAATATTTCTTCAACAGAATGAAATAGGCTTACACATCTTCACATTAAAATGAAAATGAAAGTAATATTTCCTTTAATAAAATGAAATAGCCGACATATTTCACATTAAAATGGAAGCACTATGCTTTTGACACCATGATTTCCCATTGAATTCGACATTCTCTATACTCCAACAGAATACCTAAGAAATGCAGAAAGCAAAGTTTTCTTAAGGCGAGAGAAAATCAGGGTGAAAATTGCACCTAAAACTCAAGAAATTTGCTATAAATTCCAAGATAAAGATCCTTTCAAGGTTACTGTATGTCGTGCGCAGATAAATCACATTGAAAATGTGCAAATGAACCAAAATCTTGCAATAAACCTACATAATTAAGATCATTCAAGCCGTGAGCAAGTTAAATTTTAATTTATGGACAAATCACAAAACTCTCTCCAAGAGACTGTAGATTTTTTTTTGAACCTTTACTTAATTAAATGAATACAAATAAATCATCCGAGGCCCAAATAAATCACACAAGGCCCAATAATTTGTAGTAAAACCAGAGAAACTTAAATTTATTAAACCTTTAGTCATTTTATTTACAGGTAAATTGCAGAGGGTGGGAATAATTTGTATAATTTGTAATCAAATCAGAGAAATTAACAAGGAACACTGGGCAATAGTTTCATGCAAAACCAGAGAGGATGGTTTCTTTAAGCATCTATTACTTAATTTAAGATTAAGTCACAGAAAGAGGAAAGATTTCATT
>APFE030511976.1:21048-72363 GCA_000404065.3 Pinus taeda
CACTACCATCTACAACTTGCTTTACCTTGTAAAGCCAATGAGAGCTCACCAATGGCTTGTCCTCTGGTATCGGGACCACATCCCAAACATTGTTATGAACTATGGAGTCATACTCCTCCACCATGGCATCAACCCAAACCGTCTACTGCACTGCTTCCTTAAAGGAAGATGGTTCTGTCACAACACATTTGCCCATAAGAGCCATGTATCTAATGTACCTATCAGGTGACGACCTCTACCTATGCTGAGAAATGGGTGTTCCCACATTCTCCCGTGCATTATCCAACAATCTGTGAGCCTCTTTGGTGCACTTTCTTCCCTCTTTGGAAGACTCTACATGAGTGGATGTCTCCACTCCTGGATCCTTTGCATGTGGTTGCTGTACATCAATATGAGGCTCCTCAAACTTAGGATCTAAAATTTCCTCATCTGCATGTAGCTCAATCTCCCTTTCAAGGGAAACTCACATGGCCTTCTCCTCATCGAATCTGACATCCCTGCGAACCACTTTCATCCTGCTAGACGACAAGTACACCTAATAATGGTGAGGTGTATCAGTGTACACCACAAATATCCCTAACTTTGCTATCGACTCAAGCTTCTTCCATGCATATTTGGTCACATGGAAATATACTGATGACCAAAAAATCTTGAAGTGACCAACATCTGGCCTCTTACCAAAATAAGACTCCTCTGGTGTCTTCATCTCAAATATCTGATGTGGGCTACAGTTCTGAACATAAACCACTATGTTGCATGTCTCATCCCACAAGTGTAGTGGCAGGCCCTGGTCATGCAAAATCACCCTCCTTGCCCCTACTATGCTTATGTTCTTCCTCTCAACCACCCCATTCTGCTGAGGGTTATGGGGTGCCATCAACTCCTGTTTAATCCCTTCCGCTGCACAAAATCTCTTAAACTTGTTTAAGAAATACTCACCATCATTATCACTCTATAGAGATTTAACCTTATTGCCCAACTCTTTCTCCACCAATGATTTAAACTCACAAAAATTTGTGAAGGTTTGATCCTTTTTCTACATGAAAAATATCCAACATTTTCGAGGAAAGTCATCAACGAATATAACATAATACTTGTGTTTGGCTGTGGATGGTGTCGAGAATGGTCCACACACATCTGAATGGACTCGCTCTAGAATAAAATTTGCTCAATTATCTCTTTCGTGAAAGGAAGACTTGGTGTATTTTCCCAAAGTACACCCCTTTCATGCATCAACTTTCTCAAGCGTACCTTTGGGAAGATCGGTAGAGATCTGCTGCAATATCTTTAAAGCCCCATGATGCAAGTGGCCTAATCACTTATGCCACAACTTGCCAACATTTGGCTCTTCACCCTTTCTACTTTTGTGCTCAAAGCAGCACACTCCTCTACCTCCAACTTATAGAGATTCTTCACCCAAATCCCTATCTTCTTTACTTAACCCATGGCTATGTGTCGAAGGAACACCTTTCCTTTCGAGAAGATCACATCATAGCCTCTATCCTCAAGCATGGAAATGTATACCAAGTTATTCTTCACCTTGATCATATATATTACATTCTCAAAGGTGAGTGGAGCCCTATGCTCCCTCTAAAATGTAATCATGCCCAATCTAGTAACATTGTACTTCCCGTCATTACCCATCTCGATATGCATATGGAGATCTTTCTCCTCCAGGTCACTGAATAACTCTTCGTCACCGGTCATGTGGAATAAAGCTCCACTGTCTAAGTACCATACACTTCCCATCATTGATGAAACCATGCATGCAATGAGGGAAAGGTCTAATTCGAATTGAGAGGCCAAAGGCTCACCCGCCGCTCCTCTTGAGGACTTCTTCTTAGACTTCATGAGTGGACAATTTGTGGCAAAATGGCCCAACTCATGAAAATGAAAGCATTTAACTTTCACCATGTATTTCTTCTTACCTCCATGATAAGAATCCGATTTGGAATGGGAAGCTTTCCCTTTCCCCTTCTTCACCTTAACCACTAAGGCAGTTCTCTTCATCATCAGTCTTTGATGAAGAGCCATCCCTGGTGTTCCTCTTGATCTCTTCCTGCATCAAATCTGACCGCAGTTGTTCCCAATCTAGCATCTTCTCCAGACCATTGACAGAGTACTGATAAATATGCCAACTCTTTGGGAGTCCTAGAAGAGAAAGACTCACCATATCATCCTCGACAACCATGATTCCAATAATTCCAAGTTCATCACTACATTGAGTGAACTTGGTCAAGTATTTTGAAATCACCTCTCCTTTCTGCATTTTGATTTTATGAAGTTTCTCCTTCAATGCCAATTTCCTTTGCTCACTGTTGTTCTGATACAATTTTGTCAATGCTTTCCACATAGCATATAGATTTTCCTTTCCATGGAGACTGAGACAATGTGGTCTCGAAATGCCTCAAGGATTATCTACCTCACCTTCACCACACACTTCTCCATTCGGCCAAATTCTCTTCAACCGATGTTGCTGGCTTAGGAATTTATTGATCAATGAATTCCTTGAAGCCATTATCCTCTAGCAAAACCTCCATTCTATCCCTCTAGGCTATAAAATTCGAGCTTCCTTCCAAGGCATACTTGAGCCACAAACCATAGAACGTCATCTGCCGATCCTGAAGTATGTATTGAAAATTCGAATTTCACCTATAACCCAAAATTCAAAACTTCAAAATATCTTCTAGTATACTGTTCACAACTCCAATACCATGTAAAAAATTTCTACAAATCTATCTCTAATATCATGTAGAAAATTTCTACAAATCTAGCTCCGATACCATGTAGAAAATTTCTACAAATCTAGCTTCGATACCATGTAGAAAATCTTGTAGATTCATAAGCTCATGCAATGTACTAAAGCACATGACAAGAATCTACTTCTACTTTCAACCAACGGAAGCCAATAGATCGATGAAAACAATATGAACAAAAAGAAAATACATCAATGGCAGATAACAAAATAAATTTTCCTGGGGAAATCCACTGCTCAAAACCCCGCCTATCTATATTGCATTAAATAAAAAAAATGAGTGAAGATACAAAGCTTGTTCTCACTAGAACAATTCTGCACAAGTGTGCTCAACTCTCTTAGCTCACAAGTAAGTTGTTGGCCAACACCTAGCCAATTCTATAGCTCTCCAAGCCCCTAATCTCAAGGCTAATTCCTAGGATGAAGAACCTGTATTAAAGGGAATTCATGCTTCCAAAATTGTGCAATCAAAACATATGTCCTTCTCTGATTGCATGCATGATATTTATAACTCAGTAAATCACACAACTGATAGTACACTATCCCTGCACTCTAGTCTCAACTGGGTCTTTCTCAGAATTGACATGCATGAGTTTCTGATGAGGGAATCTTCAGTTAACTAGAGTGACACTTGTGGATGCACTAATGCACCAATTAACTATTAACTCTCTCTTAGTTCCTCAAATAGTTTGGAACTAACTTAACTGAACATAACTCAGTAAACTGAGTTATCTAATTTACATCTCAACTTAAATTCATACTGGACCCCTAAAATTTAGGGATAACATATACATGTGATCTGAAAATCACTCGTGAATGATCTCAGTTAACTAATGAAGGTATTACAGACCCATGTGTTGGGGTGTGCCTATGTTATTTTAAGCAACAGATCGATAAGATTGCGAAATACACATGCACTTGTAACAGTAAGAGAAACACAGTAAGCAAATACAAAAACACAACAAATTTAATAAGGACTTCACCCAATCCTCCTGGGCTACGTCTCCTGGTCAGCCTTCAGTGGTGGGCTTTTCTATTGTGTCTTAAAGCATATATTTTACAATAAGGAGCTCAATTTGAGTCTCACTTAATGGAGAATGATCAATAGGATTATTCTTGGATCCCCCAAGTCTCTAGAGTACACAGACTCCCCTTACTGAATCTCGACCTCAACTGGTCTCAGTGGTATGAGTCCAATTTGGTACTCAATACTTGACAGGTATACACAGAGGAGTTGCTTGAACCTCTTAAGCCTTCTCTAGAGTTCACAGACTCTTGGAATCTCTCTGTTCTGTTTCTGTCTGCTCGATGCTGCCTTTGGTCTGCAGGTTAGCTTGGCTTCTCTGTTCTCTACAATTCACTTCTTTCTCTACTTATGTCCCCTTCTGCTGTTTGTCTGTTCATGGATTAAAGCCAATCTGCTCCCTGAATGTTCATTTCCGCTTCCCGGATCTCTGGATCGCCTACCTCTGTCCGCTGGAATTCCCCTGCTCTGCGTCATCATCGCTGTGTAACACTTCACAGAGAGGTGGCCACCTATTTCCTCACGAACTGAGTGTCAGTTCTCTTTGAACGGTTGTTATTTCCATTGCTTCAAGATCGCCCACAAAATTGATTCCTCTGCCAACTCATCGGTCATGTATTGATTCTCCGACGTTAATCTAGAGCCTCCAGATCCTACGGTCTCTGTCTATGTCGTGCAGGTAAGTTGCTCGACCGTTACTCACACGATGTAAGTGGTTTTCTCTCTCATCCACTGGATGCGTGTCACCTGGTGGAGTTCAGAAACTTGCTTACCGCTCGAAGTGCACGTGATATCCTACCGGTTTTGGGTGTGGGACCCGCCTTTTGACAGTTTCCGCACAGTTTCTTGTTTTTCTCGTGACCGAGCGCTCGGGACTTTCCTTTATTGAGAGTTTTTCCCTGCGATACATGATTAGCATATCAGAAACTGCCTCTATTTTTGGATCTGGGCTTTTGATTGTCAATTTGCGTCCATGCGTGGTCTCCATGGGCCAATGGTTAGTGCGCTTTGACCGAGGGTCCTCGTTGTTCCATGCTGGCCACAAATTGCCATTGTCCAGAGGTCATTTCTGATAAGTTGGTTATTCATAAGATTTTGAAGCCTGACATAATTTGAAACAGTCATGGAAATGTTTAAGGATCCAATTTGGATCAACATGAATTCAGAAAATACTTCCAAGTCGAAATTCCTAAGCTAATTAAGTTAGTTAAACTTAGTTAACTATTTACAAGTTGATATGAGAATAGAATTCGATTTTAATTCACAGTTTAAATTCAAGGACAAATTTAAATTTGAATTTCTTGTTGCCATTTCCCAACAATTGTAGGCTAGCATAGACATTTCCATGCTTTCCTGATTAAGATCTCCTTGAGTGCATCTATTGTTTTTTTGTTTCTCAGGACATGGTCTCAAACTTCCTCTGTCTTCGAAAACCAAATTTGTTCCATTACCATAACCTTGTCACTTGTATCTATGATGAGGTTCATATTTATAGTTTTTCATTTTTTTCCATCATACTTGTTTGATATCATTAAATTTTGATGAACCTATTTAGGGAAGTGATTATCATTACACATCATAACTTAGAATACCTTGTAGAAGAATAACAATCTTTCTTATATCTATTTGTCATTTCCTTTGGATTCCCTGACAGTGTTGCCACAAGTCATTGAAATTTAAGGTTGTCATTAACTCTATCCTACATTAATTCGCTGAAGGTAAATTGTACAATATTCCCCTCTTCCATTTTTTGCTATATAATAATAATACCATGAAAACTTCCTGGGTGAAAATTGATCCGGGCATTTTTTTGAGACAAAACATGCTACCAACATCATGCCAAAATATGCCTGTATAATATCATTTCCATTACCATCCTCTTTTCTAAGGGAGTTTACAGTAACCTAACAACTACATAGATAATCTAGATAAATGAGTTATACCAATAGGAAAAGTTCAAGAAAATGGCCTGCCATCAATCCTAAAGGTAAGGTTTTGGGATAACTAAATATGCTTGCATAAGAAGTTTTTAACTTTATAAAATTTAACAAAACATACATCTAAGTATATCTAGTGAAATAGGAACCCAACTTTGAATGAAATTAAATTGAGTTAAGCATGAAAAGAGGTTGAATTGGCTTTAGGCTCAACAAATTTAGAAACTACTCATTACACAGAATAAATCAAAATAGCTTTTATTGTTTGGCAAACTGACAATAAGAATCTTGTTTCAATGCCTTGTTGGCTTGGTAGAACTAACATGATTTTCTAATTATGTAAGTGGAGTCGATTTGGGCTTGTAGGAATATTCTTGATATGAATATCTTGAAAAAGCATTGCATGACCAATGGGTTGAACTGGGGTTTGGGAAGGATAAAGCTACAAACTATAGCATGCCATATTGAGAATAAAGTTATTAAGACCAAAATAGACACCAAAATGGACCAAGAGTCAGAACAAGAATGGATTGGAGTTGGATAAGCATCAGATTAGGACTAGAAAGGAACGGACCAGAAAACATGGTTGAAGAACCAATCAACTAAAAGCACATAGGATAATGTTATATATAAAAAAAAATGAGGGGATCCTTATTTGTCAAGAATGACCCCTCTAGTAATATTGTTGTTCAGACTATTACATTTATGGGGTTTGAAGCAACTACCAAGAACTTCAAACTTGAATGTCTCCTTGGTGAAGGATGCTTTGGACGAGTTTACAAGGGGTGCTTAGAGAGCAGTGGCCCGAAAATTTGTTGTAGTAGATTTTAGTACTGTGGAAGAACTTGTTACCACATGTTATGGAGACAATCACTTGCACACAGATAGTGTGGAACCTTCCATTGGAATTACACCTACCATTTGGGCTATTGGGTCTTCATTCACGAAGGGAGCTTTGTGTATCATTGTTTCTTTTCCTTTAGCAATTCAAACTTTCACTTCAAGGAACTTGACTTATCATGGTATGATTTTGGGACATATAAAAAGGGGTCACACTCTTGTTATTCAATTTGCATCTAAAATTTTACCTACCACAATATCTATTATCCCATTAGTTTTGAAGTGTTTTGACCAGTTGCGGTTGTTAAACAATTTGACAGAAATGGGCTTCAAGGAAACAGGGAATTTCTTATAGAAGTTCTTATGCTCAGTCTTCTACATAATCCTAATCTTAACAAATAGATTGCTTATTATGCTATTTTGAATTTTCCTATATATCTTGGGCTGCAAAAAATCCAAGAATTGATGCGTTGGCGCAAAAATAACAATAGGGTCGTGTTGGGAAAAATACTGGGGGGGTGAATCAATATTTTAAAACTCACTAAAGCCATTCAATTTCTTAGTCATATTTCTGTATAGGACTTAAATTCAGTGAACCAATATATGTATGTGACCGTGATGAGGATAAGTAGCGTATATCCAGTTAGCTAACTTTTCAACTAATTCATCGTATGTTTAACTTGAACCAGTGGATCAATACTTATTTAGACATTAATTAAACAATAACCATGTGTAGTAAGAATAGAATAAACCATCACACATAAGCGATACATCAATACACATGAACACCAAAATTTTTAGGTGGAAACTCAATGTGGAAAAACCATCGTTGTTGTTGTCTTTGTCTTTATCATTTATTATAAAGAAAAACATCTTACAATCTTGTACTGGTGCAGACTCATACCAGCACGCATGCACCCACCTGTAGAAGGCTAAAATTCTATAACAACCACTAGAAGGGAGCTCCTATGCCCTGATCTCGTTTACTGGTGCCCACCGAAAGGGAGCTCCAATCCCCTGATAAGATTTACCAGCAACCACTGGAAGGAAGCTTCGAATTTCTCACTGAAGGCTCCAACCCTCAACACCTCTGTGGACCATGTTTCATAATTTTCATACTAAATCCACCTGAACCAAAATATCAAATATGTAGGCCACGTTTCATCAATTTTTTAGACTAGACCTACTACCATCATTGAAGCCCTATACCAAAAAATTGAAACTAACCACTGCAACAAATAACTCAATAATTGAACCAACTGAATCACTGAATCACTCAATCAACTGAGACCCAAATCAATCAAATTATTCTCAAACAACCAAAGCAGTTAGATCACAGTAACCATAATACCAATACTGAATCAACTCACTGAACCAAATGAAAACCATGATCAATAAAATGTTAGAATATATATGCTACTTTACTTTAGAAAATCTACGTGTATACGCAACTTCCTTGAAGCATACCAGCATACACATCTCAAAACATTGAACCCTGAAACTAAATCACTGTCATTTTGAAACAAATAATGAGTTAGACCCTGAACCACTGAATTACTATGAAATAATCATAAAACCATCTTAGATCTTTAATCACATACAACTAGCAACATCATCAGTCTTCAATCAATCAATTCAACTTCACTCATCACAGTTAAACCTAGATCATCAAGTAAGACTTCATTGATAGACAATATAAACACAACAAGACTAATTAGATTGATAAAATATCTTATTTAGCAAAACCCTAGCTTATATACATGCTTTCCACAAAACACTTTCGCATGTATACGCACTCTTCAAGAATCAAACCAGTGTACAAATATGTCGAAAGTGGAGAATCGCCACGCGACTTACCAACATTAAGCCCGCATATGTACTCGAATTTCAGGTCATCAAACCGCATTAGATCTGTAACTATTGACTTATAGCTTCACTGCACATCAGACCTTCAGAACAAACCCATCCCTTGGCATACATAATAAAACATGCGTAGGCACAAATATTATAGATCAAATCAATCCATTATCAATATAGTCATTTCATATCTATTGGATCTGATCCATCATCGAATTCTCGTGTGCATACTTAGTTTCAGATCAAACAATTCATTAATAACCCATTACATGCACACTTGCTTCAGATCTAACTATGAAATCTTCATCACTTACACACCCAAACACTTTGATCTTAATCTCCTTATATAGATTAGGCCTTATCCAATACCACAAGTCAAATCCTTAGTAATTTCGATGGTATTCTTAGATGGGATAAAATATCCATTGTCACACTCATTAGTATGGGCCAATACCATGGTAAAGGTCCCTACTGTTTAGAATACCATGGTGTGGAAACTATAAATGATTTTTCTTCACCAAACTTGCATATGTATGCAGCTTTGCTTCATATAATTGGCATATACGTGACTTTTCTTCATCAAAACTGCGTATGTACATGACTTTGCTTTACCATACCTGCGTATGAATGTGAATTTGCTTCATATTACCTACATATACTTCTTCAAACTTCATCTTTATCATTCCTCTGTCTCTGAGCTGATATTCCTTTGTTCAATCTTTCTGTCACATCTGTGTTGGCATGAATACCATAATGTTGACATGTTTATTAAGTAGGTTGCCATCAAAGACAACACATTTCTCATAATTCCATCAATCCCCCCCTTTGGACTTGATGTCAACCACTTTGGTGTTTGGTCATCACCGCCTGTAGATACATGTGAACACATCTGTAGATATACCAAGAATAATCCAAACACCAAGCTTCTCTCCCCCTTTAACATCAAGGGAAAAGGGATGACCAATGTTGAATGAAGGCTTCTCTATCTTTGTTGACATAACACTGTAGATCTGATCTGATGTGTATGAATACTGAATACTGACCGTGCTCCCCCTCAGCACATGCTGAATTTTATGAAGATATACAAAGAAGTACATGCATCTATGACTTAACCAGACATGACCTTTCCTATCAGCAATGACTCATGCTTACATTGGTCACCCAACACAATGGGGTTACAAACTACATCACATTCCCAAAAATATGGGATTACATGACTTGACCACAATAGTTCATACAAGAATGAATTTTACTATGATTTATAACATAGGTCTTTACATGACCTTTACATCAAGAGATAAATATGGAATTTATAACCAAAACAAAAGACCTCAATAAGACCATGATAGTCATCAACAACTATCATACACCATATGGGATCTACACCATAAGCATCCGTCAACAGTAACATGAACCACAACATGCACATTTTCATCATCAATTTTCAAGATAAGGCAATGTAGCTTTTAGATCATCAACCTGTGACCAAGTATGAAACAAAATATTTCCATAGATATCTGCTATCAAGTCATCGTCTTGACCTCATCAAGGTCAAATTGCTCTTTCCCTTAGTAGGAAGAGCCTCAATCCATGTTCATCAAAGCATAAAAACATATATTTTCATGCATTAATCAACATATGTGAGAACCAAGCATATCATCATAAAGTAAGATAGGGAAAAGTAGCATCATTACTTACCATCAACAATATGTGACTAAGTATGCCATGTCTCCAAGTATCATTTAGCAGATGTCTTCATGAAACTTGCAGTAACATCATTCTCTTGGCCCATTTTCTTCATGTAAGAAGAAATATCACACCAACACCACTTCATCAATATGCAACTTAAGTAATCATCTATAAGATCCTTATCTGTAATTCACCCATCAATGATATCCCATGACATAGAGATAGTAGTATGTCTATAGATTCTCTTCAATGAGAAAATTCATCAATAGAAAGCCATGAGATCACCATCATTTATCAAACTTTGTTAGTAACCCATCTCCTTGATACCATCAAGAGAAAAAATCCTCAAACAATATACCATGTGCAACATATCATGTATATGTTAGATCCAAGTACTATAGGCATCATCATCCATAACTGCACCATATGAAAATTATGCATCTTTGAAGGCATAATGACAACAACATAAAATTAATGAGTGACACTCATCATCATCAAATAATGAGGTTGTATAATCAAGCTCTGTTTATCTCCTTGAATTGATGAAGATCAACATGTAAGCAATGTACCATATGCATCATCAAAATATTCTTCTATCATCATAAATATGATCAGTAGCATCATAAAAACTATGTGGCTCAAGAAATATATAAGTATCATCCATGATTTCATCATAGGCAACCCATGACCGCAACATAGCATGATGCATCATTCAAAAACTTTAGCAACATAAGCATCATTATGTAACAAGAAATTCTCAAGCAATCATAATGTTGATCATGCATTATTAGAAGCATAAAAAATACTCCCCCTGAACCTGTGCCAACTGTTCACTATCAGGTTTGATCACATGAATTCATCCATCAGTAAGGTCATCAAAGAAACTTCATCTATTAGTAAATCCATGTCATCAATGTCATATTGCAACAATTCATAAATCGTCATCAGAAAATACCACTTCTAAGTAGCATCCCTATACTGTAACCATCAACATTAGAACAAGAAAGCCAAATAATAACTGTTAGAAGCATATCATAGCCTTTCCTTGATTCTGTCCTACTGTTTCTTCACCATAAGAAAACATACACATCTGTCTGTATCAGAACTCCCATATATACACACCTGTCCTTCATAATATCCGCGTAAAGAAAGTAACATGCTGAAATTTTAGAACCACTGCTCCCCCTGAGATTGTACTATATGTACATGTTCACTGTTACTACATTAGAGCATTGTTAGTAATGTAAGCAATACAAATAAAAAAAAACCATGGGAGTCATCATCAAGATAACATATGTATTACTCCCCCTAAGCTTACACATCATTGATCCTGAGGACCTAATAATCATCTTCTGTTCTCATAAGGTCATGTACCTCACATCACTTCTATAGCCACTGTTAGAAATATTCTTTTAAGAATAATGGATTACAATGGGAACCATCTTCTTTTCTTTGATTTTGAATCCTCCTCATATATGCAAGAATTCAGTTCTTTAAGCACATATAATTTTTTGGGTTTCTATATCCTCTTGCAATGACCTTTCCAAAATCTTCATCTATAACTTTGCATTTGCTTGATGTAAACATAATTACATTTCCTTTATCTGCAATTGACTTACACTTAGAATATTTTGCTTTAGTCCTTGAACTAATAAAGTATCAACTGCTCCTCTATGTTTATTAATTATGGCTCTACCCATTCCCAGAACTTTAGTTGGAGCATTATTTCCAAGAATAACATTACAATATTGGTTTTTCTTAAGAGACTCCATCTTACTCTTATCTCCAACCATGTGATGAGATCATCCGCTATTTATGTACCAATCATCTTCTTCTTCAAATGAATAGAGAGCAATACAAAACCTTATGTTTTCTTCTTCTTTCTTCTTATTATGAGAAATGTTGGTGGATCCATCTTTTTCAGGTATTTTGACATCAATATTCTTATCTAGTTGCTTGTCATGTTATCCGAGGCTTTCTATAGATTTTTTCCTGGATTTTTTTGCTACATGCCCAAAATTGTTACAATCATAACATCTTATATGAGTAGAGGAATCATAACATTTCTGTTTCACATTCCTTCTATTGAAATAAATGGATTTGTGACCAAAAATATAGCAAGAAAAATAATATCCCTTAAAGAGGCTTGAGTTGTTGGGACAGGGTCCTCTGGGATTAAATTTTGTAAAAGTTTTGTAATATTGTAAAGTCTCCACATTTTGAGGAGCGGAGCGCACAGGTTGATAGGAGTCAAAGGGGATTTAGGAAGGTCAAAGCCCATTAGTTTGTTAAGAGTTAAGTGGTTTTATGACCCACCCATGGTTCGTGGACCATGGTACTGTAATGAAGTATCATATAAAAATAAGTCATAGAAGAGTCATACGGAGATAGTGAAGAGCATAAATGGGAAAATTTTGGGTATGTATTGTCTATTCTATACATGGGCGAAGGGGAAGGCTCTTGCAGTTGTGTGCACAAATACTTTGGTAAGTCCGCAGTTGAGTGCGCGGGCCCCTGCAACTATATGCGCAAGGTTGGAAGAGTCTGTAATAGAAGATCTAAGCATAATAAAGGCTGCTCTAAGGAATTACCTGTGTATCTATGTATCTTTTATTATCTCTGAATTTATTGTATGTTGTGATATGTTGAATACAATTAATCATGAAAAGTACTTAATATATGTGTGAAGAAGTAGATCTATTTATTTATGTAATGTTATGAATGTTTAGCGCAATCGGAAAAGGGTTTAAAGCTGTCAACTGGTAGTTGCTATAGTTTCTGGGTTTTAAGGGTTAGGGTTCGCGAAGGCCGTATAAAGCCATAAGTTTAACAAAACCACATTACATAGTCCTTTGGATGCAAAATCTTGGTTTTGGAATTCCCCAATACTACCTTAGGCGAGACTGTAGCCTGCGCTATGCGGGTTGTTGCCTAAAGGGCCGATAATGTAGGGTTTTGTTGGTTAACGCAACTAACTCTGAACCTGGGTCCAACACCCTCAAACCAACAAATGGTTTCGTTGTTGGGACTAGGATCTATCTGAGGAATGTGTGACGTGGAATAAGTGGATACCAACTAAAAAGGAGATTGAGAAGTGGATAGATTGGAAGATGCACGAGTTTGCAGCCCAAGAAAATAGGAATCCACATTTGTCGAAAGAAGAATGGTTGAATAGATACCTATATATTGAAGAACACAAAATTTTCTTATGCTATTTTCCATGAAAATTGTATGAATGGTTATCTAAATTTACAGATGGTCAAGGTATTTTGAAGTTGGATAACCCTATCGTGTGGACTCCAGAGTTAGTAAGGCGCCTGAAAGGTTCAGAAAACAAGATTGCGAGGGATGTCAATTATTGGATCGATAGTATTTTGGGTGGATTCATTACTGAGTTTGCGATTGACACATCCATCAGTTATAACGAAGATGAACGCCAATTTTTCAAAGGACCAAGAGGTAAGTATCTGAAGTCCGTAAAAACTTGGATTAAAATTCTATTGTGTGAGAAATAGGTTATGCCATTAAATTCATGTTTAAAAGAGACTTGACGGGAGCTACGCAAAGTGGGAAACCATTCAGAAGATATCTAGATTCAGGTGCTGAGTACAACCCTTTGTTGGGAGTGTCTGACACTAACAAAGAAAGTATTAGTCTGAAGATACCTCAAGGTGCATTTCATACAGTAAATTAGGGTATTGCATGAATACCACATCCATCCACTCCACCCCCGCCACCACCTCCACCTCACACACCTACACCTCCACCTCCACCTCCATTATTCAATATGGTGAACACTATGAAGATGCCTATATTCAAGGGTATGGGGACTGAATATTCTGACCAATTCTAGTTTGTAGCAGATGCTATGTGGAAGTCACAGCAGATAACATATGATGGTCTAAGAAAGCGCAACTGGTCACAACATTACAAGATAGGGCGCTGAGCTAGTATATTAAGTATAGTACATCTCATCCAGCCGTGGCGTTGAAAGACACAAAAGATGTGCTGAATAATGAATTCAAGAAGCCCAAGTCACAAGCTCGGTCTATAACTAAGGTCAAAGAAATCAAGCAAAGGGTAAATGAATCTGCATGGGATTTTGATGAAAGGTTGAAATGTCTGCTACAACAGGCTAATCTATAGATCTCGGATGAGAAGCATAAGGATTGATATATTTCCTCACTGTTACCTCACTTAAGATTACCATTGTCACAACATAAGCTTCGAACACAGGCGGAACCTCTAGATATTTTTACGAAGTTGGAGGTGTCGCCTATTCTGGATACAAATATGAGAGTGCAGAGGATTCAGTCGTAGTTGGCTAGCTTGCATATGGAGTGTTATGTGGAATTTTGCATCTACGGATAAACACAACCTCCCTAAGTGGGTAGCTACACTTAGAACAATAGAATTAAAGAGTTTAACCTTTTCCTATAGAAGATAAATAAGACAAGGGACCTACTTGTTATCTTTCGCTTCCCTTTGTCTCCTTTGAATAGCTCTCGTCACTCCTTCTCGAACTGAATCCGCTCGATCAGTACCTGCAATCATAAACAAAGGACAAAAACCAATCAAAGCAAGAGATATATCTACTATAAGTAAATGGAATCGAAAGAATTTACACATATAATCATCATACATAAAGACAAGAATATGGGAAAAGGTGTAAACAACTTTATTAAGTAGAAGGAAGAGTTACGACCAAAGAAGTCCGATCCCATGTCACTCATCTAGCTTGAGTTCCATCCTTCATCACATCAAAAACACAACACTCTGGTAGCATAACAATAATTTCTTATGATCTCAAACCTCAAAGCAATAATATATCCTTACAGTTATTGAAATTCCAACCCTTGATCACTATGATGAGTGCTCAATTTATAGGGAAATGGAGGTGGTTTTGTCATAAATTGGGCATTGAATGGCTTTCCAATTTGGGAGTTAGTTTCCATGGAGGAAGGGATGAGAGGATAAGAGGTTATTTGATTCATTCCCTATCCAATTTTGAGCTCATAGGAGAGGATAAGAGGTGGGAATATTCTAGAATGGTCTAGAATGTAGGAATATTACTAGAACCCTATGAAGATTTTGCTCAATCTCACCCATCGCAGGTAAAAGTGGGCCTAGGTGCTCTACAAAGCAGGCTTGAATGGGCTTAAGTGCTCTGTAGTGCATTTACCCCTGACCAAGGTTGCGCTAGTCCATCAAGGAGTCATTCCATGATGTCTTCAGGCCAGGAAACTCTCAGGAATGATGGCATTCAATGTGATGACTTGTCTAGGGCATGTAGCAACTGAATTAGGGTTTGATGAGACCTAAAAGTACTGATTTGAATGTTGGGAGTGATGTGCCCAAATAGACCTATAACAACTGCCCCCTAAAGCATGAAGTTGAAACTGATAATGTCGAGTGATATGCTTTATGATGTGATGAGGAGGTTCTAAAGTGGATGGTGATCTGCATCAATTACAATACATAATATCATGATATTTTGGACCTTTCATGAATCGTTGAGGGAAGGCATAGCCATGCTTAGCATATAAAATTTTCATTACATGTACATAAATCAGAGAGTCATCTACAAATATAGATCCATGATAAGAGGACCATCTGTGTAAAGCCATCGTACATATGATTTAGTACTCTCCTACAATCGCAGCCTGGATGGATGAAACTAGATCCGAGGTCTTATATCTCGTTCAATCGTTTGCTCGAGTACGAGTCTAACCATGTGAGTATGTGATCTGGAGTCAAACATGGGAAGACACCATTTTATTACTAGCCAATGATGTAAGCTGTTAACAGACGCGAGAGAAATCACCGATAATGATAATGATCCTCAAGGTACTGCAGTACATTCTGCATGGTGTGAATGGATGTTTTGATGTCGAACATCATACAAAGTCTTTTGGTCGAAGGCCAGTGATGTCAACTTGTCGTTGGAAGTGAGAAACTTGCCATTGATGTATGCAAGCCTCAAGGTACTGGAAGGGCTTTTCTAAATCAACTTCTTGGATAATGTGTTGACGTCGACAAGAAGCGACTCGTTGCAGGAGGGCCTTGATGTATCCCACATCAACGACACAAAACGAGTGTAACGATTTTTGGAGACAGAATGTGACTGATGATACAAGGTTCAGGAATGACAGTCATGAAAATGAAGGTTTATGAGTATTGCAAAGGATGAATTTAACTAAGTGACTTCCCTTGAACATGTCAGCGACATTGAATGAATTGGAAACATTGACCCAAACCAAACTAATGGATGGTATGATAGACCATAGGTATGATAACCATCAAGAAGATAACCCAACCCAAGTAGTCACAGAGATGAAGTGAAAGTGTCATGTTTAAGAGTGACATGCTACCATAAAGTGGTTTACCCCTTTTCCCCAGTCATTGCTGACTAGTACCTCTTTATTTTTTTATCAATCTTGAGGAGGATAACATATGCTTGTTGTATAATTCCACCCTTCGAGTGAATCCATCGCTATGTGATGTTTCAACGAGTCTAGCGAAGGTGAAACTCAATCTTGTCATGATGGACAAGTTTGTCGCTATTTGATGTTTTAACAAGTTTAATGACAATGATAACTCGACCCTTTTCATGTTTAGAGAGTTTGAAAAGGGAAAGAAAGAAAAATCCACAAGTTCTTTTTTGTAGATTTGTCTCTCAAGTCCGAAAAAGAAGAAAATAATTTGAGAGAGAACCTATTGACCATGTTCGATCAACGTTTTCCTTTTTCGTAAATAATCTATCTCAGTCCGGAAAAGGGTTAAACTTATACTGAGTAGATGTCGTTTCCAATCCATTAACGAGCTGAAAAGGACAATCACTCGACAATCTTTTCATATTTCGAGAGTCTGAAAAGAGCTTAAAGAGGACTCCAAGGGGGTTCCTTTTTCGATGTTTAACAGAGCTCAAAAAAGAGATAAAAGTATGCTTTGTGGTCAAAGATACAATTCACGATCGTGCACATCAAATTCAGTAAGTCAATTGTAAACCTACTCAAAGAACCACCAAACGGATTAAACATACCTGTTTCATTGGTAAAAATAGGTAAAGACTAAAGTTTATTGATTTAATGATCATGAAATAAACATAAAACAAGAATTTACCATGTCATTTTCACCATTTGATATTTACCATTCAGTTTTGTGCTTTGAACCAATTTTTTACCGCGAACTTCAACCACTGATTGTGAGAGATTCTGTGGATCATTTTTTGTGCCGTCTAATCCAGGTAGAAGATCTGCTCCTTCTCTTTATTTTCATGTCATTCTTTTGCAGTTTCAGGCAAATTTTTTAGGTTTTTGGGGTCCTTGGGGTTCATATATTTCACTCTGGGATCAACACAACCTTCCACATCGAAAACTACGCTGCAAAGCACCCAAACAGAAGGTTACTTTCTCTGTAGTGCATTGTCTCCTGTCCTGGGCTGCGCTGGGTGAGTTTCACAAATTTGTTTCACCTGTTTGACCCAAAATTTCTCCAGTTTTTTGCATGAAATGGATCCTAACTAAGATTATGGTTTGATTTTAGGATTTGATTTGATCAGAATGTCTATTACTTGGTGAGAAAGTGAGAATGAAGAATAAGACATGGTTGCCCTAAATGATCTAGGTATTGTTGAGGCCCTCAGAAATTGTGGGTTGCTCAAATACTTCAGGTTATCTGGGATGAGGTGACAATTAGAACTATTGTAGTTCTTAGTTCATGCATGGGATCCAATGGATCGAGCTTTTCACATAAGGGAAAAAGTGGTCCCTATTATGGTCGATGATGTTTACTTTCTTACCAGGTTATTGAGACATGGTGCCCCCATTTATCTTTCAGGATTTTCCCATGGGGGTGAATCGGTGAGGGACTACATTCGACAATTTTGTTGGTCAGGTACATAGCCTAGAAAGGATGGGAAAAATAAAAATCAGGGATGTACGTGATTCACCTTTGAGAACAACCTTTTCACTATCACAAAGTTGGCAGGAAGTGTGACATTTCATTTGGCGTATAGATCATACATGCAGTATGCGCTTGAGTGTCTTGAGCCAACTGTATTCAACTAGTGTGAGGCCGTACTTTCTTCAATGAAAGAGCAACTGACAAAGGTAAAGAGTGGTAAGATGAAGAATTTTAGCTATGGATCGATCTTAATCGCTTTTACCTTAGAGAGAAATTCATCGATGCAACCTCAACATGTAACACTGGGTGTAGCTAGTCCTAGAGATCCACAGATGCAGAGGTGGGTCGAATTGATGGCTAGACATGCTGGTCAGTCATCAATCACATTTTCTACTGCATTCTTTAGTTGGCTTGATCGACAACACATTGTCATCGAGGAGCATCCATACATAGGGATATATTTTCGTGGAGATCCATATTTGAGTTTACTAGTGGGTGCTCAATGGGGTGCTATAGGTAAATTGTTTTTGACCAAATGTTTTTTATTTTTAAGTTTCTACATGTTTTTGTGTTTTTTATGTTTCCAAGACTAAACTAAAATCATTCTCATGCATATAGATGTTGGTTCTATTTGACCTGTGGGTAATCAATAGGAGGCAGGTGGACCAACGCAGAGAAATGTTGGGAGAGTAGTTCTCCAGGATTTGGATTTGACCGAGACACTGGCAGAGTTGCAGGATCATGTAGAGGAGTTAACCATCGGTATTCCAGATGTCTGGATCGAGGAGTTACCTATGAGGCTGCAACACCATACTGTTTGTGTTCCTAGCTATTGGATGATGCTATTGCACATGATATCTCAGGCTGTGACCTGTTATCATGAGCATCACTAAGTCTACTTAGGATGATTTTTGTTTGCATTTTGAGTTTTGAGGTCAGATGACTAAACATGTATTGGACACAATTTTTTTAAAAACTTTTAAAAAATCTATCTATTTTTTCTTTTAGAGTTTTTATATATGGTTATGTGCAATCCTATTCAACTAATGATGTGAATTGAAAATTTACTTTTACATATGTCGCAAATGTCTGTTTACACATAGTTCGCTAAAGAATCAGTTAATGTGTTAAAGTTTCTAGAAATATGTTGATATTGAATGTACTCAAAATGTCTTTCCAAAATACGAACTCTAAGGAAAATACGAAGAATAGTTGGGTTTCAGACGGTATAAACACTTGTAAGTTGTAGTATGACGAGTTGTGAGTCCATCCTAATGATGATTCGGCGAATGCCAAGTGAAATGGCATCAGAGAGAATTTTGATCAATGTGCTATACTAAACGATATCGTTCATAGAATGATCAATACAAATCCCTTGAAAAATCACTAACTCGCCACTTGGAGAAAAAATGGCCCATGCTGCAGAAGATAGGTTCTGCATACTACGACTAGCACCATTAGTGTAACCAACAAATGGTTCCAAAGATTCTGACATCTGCAACAAATGCAAAGCAGATTACTAACCACATAAAAACTCTAAGAGACACACTGAAACACACACATGCAATTAAAGCATTTATACAATGATTTTACTACACTCAATTAAGCATGGTAACGTTTGAGATACAACACATTTCACAGTTGCGACAATGGAATTCCATCATAATCCACCAACTCGTAGGCACCTTTTTCCAGAACACGCTTGACAATGTAAGGGCCCATCCATAATGGTTCAATTTTTACTACTCCTAGTTTATCAAATTTCTGATCACAAAGCAAGCCCAGCTCTCCTTCTGAGAAAATGTGAGGCTTGACATTTGGGTCATATTTCACCTTGATTCATTTCTTATGTGCTTCGTTAGCCAATGCGGCTTCATGACGGGTTTCATCCAGATGAATGAGTTCTAAGAAATGCATTTCTTCATCAAAAGTGTTGGGTAACAGGTCAATTGTGAGTTTAAGATATGAAATTTCACATTGTATCGGCAAGATTGCCTCCAGACCATACACCAATTGAAAGGGTGTGAATCCAGTTGCATTCCTTATCGAGGTTCGGTATGCCCACAAAGAAGAGTACAAGATTAAATTCTAGTTTCGTTTATGAACCCCTATCATTCTTTGAAGCGTTCACTTAAGGACTTTGTTGATGGCTTCAACATATCCATTAGCTTGCGGATAATAAGGAGTAGAACTATCATGTGAAAGTCCTAACTTGGTAGTTAACTCAGTCATCATGTGATTGTGATAATGCGACCCATGATCTGTAACTATAGCCTATGGTACACCAAACTGGGCAACCATGTGGTTGAAAAGAAAAGTGGAGCTGTCTCGCCACCGTTGCTTAATGTAGGCATCGCCTCAGCCCATTTTGTGAAATAGTCAACGACGATTATAATGTACCCATGCCCCCCGACCGAGTGAGGGTTACATGTCATGAAGTCATTGCCCCATTTAGCAAATGGTCCAAAAACGATTACAGGATGCATCGGTGTAGGTGGTAATCTAGCTTTATGGTCATAGATCTGGCATGCATGATAACTTCTAACAGCAATAATGTAATCTTTGAATATGGCAGGCCAAAACTAACCAACACAAAGAATCCTCTGTGCGGTAGCATAACCAGATAAGTGTCCACCACAAGAAACTGAATGGAAATCATTCAAAACTTTCTCGGCTTCCTCATGTGTGAGGCACCTCCGTAAAATCATATCGATACCACGACGATAAAGAGTGTCGCTAATGATCAGATAATATTTGGCTTGGTATTGGATACGTCACTATGGCGAGTGAGAGGTATCGGGCCGGAAAGTTTGTGTCTGGATATAAATCAGTAAATCTCCATACCATGGGTCATATGATGAAATTAGCAACAAAGACTCATCCAAAATTGATGGTTCTGATGTTGAATCAATGGCCTTCAAGGGAAGGTCTCAAAGAAGCTCGGTGAAAACTAGAGATTTCTGTGATTTGGATTTGATGAATTCCAAAGCAAATTCCTGCAAAATGACGATCCAATTTGAGTATTTGTCCCCCAACAATTGACGTGACAAAATATATGTCATAGGGTTGCAATTCGAAATGATAATGGTCTTTCGGAGTAGGATATGGTGGAGAAATATATGTACAACTTGAACAACAACCAAGGCTATCTTTTCAACATAAGAGTACTTAACTTCTATATCATTGAGGTTGCGACTCAAATAATATATTAGATGTTCAATCCCATCTTCTTCTTGGACTAAAACCATCACAATGGTTGTATCTCCAATGGTGAGATACAAGAAGTAATCATTTTGAAAATTCGAGGAATACGTTAATGATGCTCTAATCAAGGTATTTTTAAGAGCATCAAAGGAAGCTTGCGCAACCTGATCCTAATGGAAGGGTATCCCGTTTTTCAAAAGACGAGTAAATCCTTTAGCCATTTCAGAATAATTGGGAATGAACCTCCTCAGAAAGTTAGCCTTCCCTTGGATTCCCTGTAACTATAGTAGATTGGAAGGTGCAGGCAAGTCAAGAATTTCCTGAACCTTAAGAGGGTCAAGTCGAATCCCTTATTTAAATACTATGAAACCAAGAAAATGACCAGAACCAACAAAAAACATGAATTTGTGTGGATTGAGTCAAATTTTGTAGTGTTGGCACTGTACAAATATAGCTGTCAAATGATGTGGGTGATCAATATGCTTTCTTGAATGAGAAGGTAAGTCATCAGGGTATGGTTGAACAATATGCTTGATGTCATGGAAGGCATAGTTCATTGCCCTCTGAAAAGTGGCCCCTATGTTCTTTAAACCAAAAGGGAGTTTCCTGTAGGCGAATGTGCCCCATTGAAAAATAAAAGAAATTTTAGATTGGTCCTCTGGGCTTATATTGATTTGATTATAGCCAGAAAAGCCATCCATAAATGAAAATACTTTGCATCTGGCACATTCATCAGTTATCTGCTCGATAAAGGGAGTGGGATAATTGTCTTTTGGACAAGCCTGATTAACATCCCTATAATCGACACACACTCATATTGTTCCTTTTTTCTTCATGACAGGAACAATATTCGAAACCTAATTAGTAAGAGGAACATGGTATATGAAACCAGCATGCAAAAGTTTTTCAACTTTTTCTTTAATGGCAACAACCTTCTTTGGATGAATTGGATTGAGGCGCTATCGCACTGGTTTGACATCAAGATACATTTTAATTTCATGTTCAACTATACTAGAGTCAATACCTGGCATCTCCTCATATGACCATGAAAATATATCTCGAAATTCACGAAAGAGAGCATGGTAAATATCAAGTTTTGATGGAGAACACAATTTTCTAACATGAATGTTTTCTACAACTCTAGTTTTGGTCAAAATATTGATAGAAATAGTTTCTTCAATATTTGACAAGTTTTGCTCGGAATCTACTGTATCTATAAAAACAGAATTCAAAAGAAAATCAACAACCGAAGGGTGATTAAGTTCATTTGAAAAATCTTCTATGTGATTTGGAAGATGGGAATGATGATGATAATCTTCCCATGGTTTTTCTTCTGTCATCATTGATTGGATGATTCCTTCATCAGTAGAAAATATACGTGAAAAAGGATCAGAGGAAGTACCATATTCTAATGAACGATCTACCCATACAATTGGCGAAGATGGATTTGGGTTCACCACGCAAGCCAGAAAGATTGATTGCTATGCAATCTCAATGGGGCTTAGCGACATGATTTCATTATTACTATCAACTTCAGTACTATTGGTAATTTTCCTTAAATCAGATGAAGTGGAAGATATCATGTTGCGAGTCTCAACTTTTGCAACTTCGGCCATGTGTGATGGTGATGGTAGCGAAAAGGTACCCATTAGGGAAGAATCCTTGAAGAGACCTACACCAATGTTTTTAAGAGATAGCAGGGGTCCGTGAACTAACAGAATGATTCCATTAGCCTATGAACTAGAGGTGAAGAAAGCTAGTTGATCAATAACTGTGATTCCGCCTTTATGAGGGAATGAAATCATACGAAAGTATGTAGAAACCACAACAACCATAGCATATACCCACGGTCTTCCTAGGAAAATGTTGTAGTCAAGGAGTCCGTCAACGACCTCAACTTCAACAGTTACTATTTTTCCCCCCTAGTTCAATTTGCAGATTGCTCAAAATTCCACAAGGCGTATATGTGCGACTATCAAAAGCTTTTAACGTTGTTGGTGAATGTGAAAAAGGCGGTGAGCCAAATGTTTTCCAAGAATTCATTGACATAATACAAGTAGATGCCCCCTCGTCAATAATGGTTCGACGAATAAGTTTACTCAAGGAATTTACTTGAATCAAGAATGCTAATTGCACTGGTAACTATGGCGTATAACCCACACGGTTGAAAACCACAAGATTGGAATCCGTTGGATCGATTCCACCAAATGCTGACAACAAAGCCTTCTTTTGGGAGAGAATTTTGAAGCACCTCAAGTGTTGACATAACAGAAGGTGACTGAGCCAAATCTTCTACTATGTTATAGTTTTGTGCTGCTCAAGCTCGAGGGTTAAATGTTGATTTATGTACAACACCCTTAGGCGGTTTTATTTTTAACTCTTGTGCAATAGGCGGTGGAATAGTCTTAGATGAAGCTGAAGTCGAAGGATTAGGTTGATCAGTGGTCTGGTTATTCAATGATGACGGTGGATTTCCATAATCTTTATTTTGTGTAGTCACCATAACATCATTTTTTGGCTTAGTCGTGGATAACATAAGCACTTGTGAAGTGGGCATGCTCTGTAGCAACCATATGTGTCTCTGGGTTTGGAAAAGGATCAGTCAAAATTGCGGATGTACTAGAAGTCTTAAGAAGCTTTGAGACTTTAGAGTGGTGAGGAAAATCTCGCGTAAAGTGCTCATTATTACAGATTAAACATGGGTAACGAGGTTTCCTAGCCATAGGAGAGGAATCCGATGATTTCTCTTGAGGGGGATTTTTTTGTTTCTTCTTGTTTTCCCCCTTCTTCTTGCTTCCTGGTTTCTTTTCATTCTTGCATTTTTCAGATGATATGACATTAATCTCGGAAGCAAGAGTGTTATCAGATGCATTTGAATTTTGATTGGAAATGGCAAGTGTTTGACTAGATGATCTACCTCTTGTTTGTGTGCTCGAAGAACCAGTCACACCGTCATCAACATGAGAGTCGTTACTCGATGGTGGTGGAGGAACAATATAATCTGGTCTAGGTGCATTCGGGATCTTGTCATAGAGTGTGCCAAACTGTGTATAAATAAATTCCAAATATTGGGCACGAGAAATTACTTGCTCTTCAGTAACAACTCCACGTTTCGCCACATCCTTGGTGATAGATGAAAACAAGGATTTTATAAACCACTCAGCTAAAAGCTGACCAGGAACATAAGTTTTGACCATTTGATGATGACGAAACCACTCATGAATATGATCAGAGATATGAGTAGCAATAGTCTGTTTAGAGTTGGTCAATAGTTCCGTTCCAGCTTCATATCGTATGGGTAACTGGAAGTGGGTTAAAAATGTGGTAGCTAAGAATGTAAAGTTATCAAAAGAAGCTCGTGGTAACTTAATGTACCACTTTGTAGCCGGACCAGTGAGTGTTCTCTAGAAAAATCATGACATGGTTGGATGGGTCTTCTCCAGGGTTTCCATTGAATTTTAGAATATTGCAAGGTAATTTATGAGGAATTACTGGCCACCAAGGTGCATAAAGAATTGGGTCATTGGTAAGATAATTTAGATCTGGTAATTCAAGTGTTGCAAAAAAATACCTATCTATTGAGGTCAGGTTGAGCATAACCAGGGTAAGATGGAATTGCCTAGGAAATAGGCCTTTGCAGACCAGCATAAGGCAACTGCTACTGGTAACCTTGATAAGGGTAATTTTGTTGAGAAAATCCGGTATAAGGTGGTTGTGGAGCACCAAGATAATTTTGCTGTTGTCCAAACCCAACATAGGCTTGTTGACCAAGACCTGGGTAAACTTGTTGTTGACCAAAACCATCATAGGATTGTTGACCAAGCTCATGATAAGTTTGGTATTGGCAGAATTGTTGCTGTTGATACTGTGGTTGCCATGGTTGTTGATTTAACAGTTGTTGCCCACCAATGTAAGCTTGACCATGTTGTGAATACACTAAACCAGTGTAAGTCTGAGTCATCCCAGTAAAAGGTGAACTGGTCTGAGGTTGTTGCACTCTAGGCACAAACGATTGTTGTAAAACTGCCTGAGAAGGTTGAATCTGTAAACCTAAAACTTGGGGGTCTGAGGTTGAAAGACCAACTTGCAAAGGCTGAGATACAACTAACTAAGCTTGAGACTGCAGTAAAGTTGTAACAACAGGTGTAGTAGGTATGGATGAGATAGACTTCATAGGTTGTGATGGATACACAAGCCTTGGTTGAATGGGCATTGTTGGCTGCCACTGGCAAATAGTCATTCCAGGCTAACCTAAAGACGACGACATAACGCCCTATGGTTGCCCCCCAGAAAATGGAGGATAAGGAGATTGTGCATATTGTTCTCTGTATGGGGGTAATCTAGTGTAAAGCGAATACATTGGATGGTAACGAGATGAACCAACTTGATATTGACTTAATGGGTCAAGCTATTCAGTATCCGTTAATGAAGAACCAGATAAAATTCCTATAGAGGACATGGGTGAAGACCAAGGGCTAGAAGCAACACCTGAGTGGGTTCTAGATAAAGATTGGTAACCTGGTGGGATGGATGGAACACCATACAAATGTGACTCAGGTGTTGTGGTAAACATCGAAGAGGTAGCGACAAAATATTCTGCTACCACTGTAACAGATGGTACAATATGGGATGTTGACTCTTCCATAGTTAAATGTCCTAACAAATTTCCTAACGAATCAACCGGTGTATGAAAGTAATCAGGATCAAAAGGAGCAGTAAAATGAGGAGTATGAGGATAAAGATAAAGTCCAGGTCCAAATCGAACTGGAGTTCTGGGTGTTTCTTCCTCAGGCTCCTCTTCTTTCAAAATCAAGCCAAGTGGAAGGATTTCACCATCGGGTCCGTAATAGATTTCTGGTATTTGTTCTCGAGGTAAAGGGGAAGTCTTGACAGTTATGGATGTCTGAGGATGAACCGATCAATCGTCTTCCGATATGGTAACAACTTCTGATTGTTCAACTTAAAGATCCAAGTGTTCTGGTAAAAGAACAACAGGTTCAGGTTGGGCTTCTTGAACAACTTCTGGTTCAGAAGTAACTTCTGATTGAACGATGATAGGTTTAGGATCAACTTCTGGTTGAACAGATTTAGGTTTAGAAGTAATTTCTTGTTGAAAAACTTTGGGTTGAGAATCAACTTCTTGTTGGACAACTTGGGTTACCGTTTCACTAGGTTCACTTCTAGTGTCCTTAGGTAATTGTGGAGATTCCACTTCAGTAACCAATGTACCAATAATTGTAGGAGTAACTGGGGTCGCAATACTTACCGGTATAGGTGTTTCTGGTAATTCAAATGAAGAACCAGAAGTTTGTGAAGTACTGGATTTAGTCAAACGAGACTGCTTTTGTTGGCTAGGTGTAGCTTTAGGTGGTAAAGGCAGTTTACTCATTGTCCTCTGCGAACAATGGGGTAAGGGTTGATGTTCCTTCATGATTGCTGATTAATTTTATTACAAAAAAGAAATAAACAAAAAGGAGTAAGCTAGGCAAAATGATTACCAAGCAACTTTGAACTACAGAATACCTCCTGATGAACTGAGAAGTATGGGCAGACAATCTCCTCGAATGCTATGTTTGGTGTATCATAGTGTACAAGGTAGCTGACTCGGTTACCTAAGGATGGATAGCAACCTAATGTAGTCCTCCCATATATACCCGAAAGTATGTGGAGGCCAAATCTGTGTTAGTGCTGTCTAATGCGAAACCACACAGTGAGAGCATTCCTTTATACTTTACGTACTGTAACATTGCCCTATATACTCAAAGGTACGTGGACGAGCTACGATATACCCACGTACGTGGAATGAGGTATCACACTCAAAATGTATCGCAAACAAGTTAGCGACAACTGCTATGTTTTACAATGCCGGAACATGTATCTAGCCTAGAACCTCTAAATGTTTTGTGTTAGGTGACAATGCTCCATTAGGTTAATTGAGATTAATTTTAAGTTGATATTTCTTAAGAATTTGCCTTTCAAGTTCACCACGTGATGTTTTTTGAAATTCCTAAAATGAAACTAATATGGTAAACATCCTTTTCATCCAATTTGAACAATGAAAACCTTAGCTAATAGTGATGGAATAATCAAGTTATTTTAATCAAAGAGCATAGAGCACATCTAATGAAATTTCCCTAAACTATTCCTACAAGCACACACAAACTTTTCAATGCACGATGCAAATTTTTCTTT
Organism: Pinus taeda; assembly: GCA_000404065.3. Lineage (NCBI taxonomy): Eukaryota > Viridiplantae > Streptophyta > Pinopsida > Pinales > Pinaceae > Pinus > Pinus taeda. Next base: position 48,452 of record APFE030511976.1, read on the forward strand.
TCAATTCCCTTAATGTTGAGATGAACAAAAGGAAACTAATGCACATTCAATCAATCAATCTTTTTGCAAGAATGAAGACTTCACGAGAGTTCCTTTTTGAAAGAAACGAAGACTTTATGACACTTTCTTTTCAACAAAGATTAATAGACTATAAGCTAACTTTGAAAATGAATTGATAATGATAAATAAATCATTTAAGAAAGACTAAACAACCAAGGCCAAAGTAGGGCTAGGAAGAGAAATACAAATTGATTTCAGAGACACAACAATCATTGACCTTTAAGTAAGCAAAAACATAAGGAAATTAAGAAAAAACCAAACCAAAGGTAGGATTTTTGACCTAAGGAGGATCAATGCAGCCTTGAATGGAAGACAGTGTGCTTCAGAGCACTGTCATCAAGCCAAGGGTGCTCTGCAGCGCACTATGTCTAGACCAACCCTGCACTGGTGCCAGAGAGGCCATTCAAGGGACATTCAAGCACAATTTTGACCAAAGAAACACTTCAAAAAGGCTAAAATAAGATCAATGGAGGAAAGTAAAGTCTACTAGGGTGTACTAGGATGAAGAGAAACTACGTGGAATGACAATCGCTCCCCAACAGAGTCGCCAATTTGTTATGTGGAATTTTTCATCTATGGATAAACACAACTTCCGTCAGTGGGTAGCTATACTCAAAACAACAAAATTAAAGAGTTTAACCTTTTCTTATAGAAGATAAATAAGACAAGGGACCTACTTTTTATCTTTCACTTCCCTTTGTCTCATTTGAATAGCTCCTGTCACTCCTCGAACTGAATCTGCTCGATCAGTACCTGCAATCATAAACAGAGGACAAAAACCAATCAAATCAAGAGAAATATCTACTATAAGTAAATGGAATCGAAATCATTTACACATATAATCATCATACATAAAGACAAGAATATGGGAAAATATGTAAACAACTTTATTAAGTAGAAGGAAGAGTTACAACCAAAGAAGTGCAATCCCATGTCAGTCATCCAGCTTGAGTTCCATCCTTCATCACACCAAAAGCACAACACTCCGACACCATAACAATACTTGCTTATGATCTCAAACCTGAAACCAATAATATCTCCTTACAATTCTTCAAAGTCCAGCCCCTGATCGGTATGACGAGTGCTCAATTTATAGGGAAATGGAGGTGGTTTTGTCATAAATTGGGCATTGAATGGCTTTCCAATTTGGGATTTAGTTTCCATGGAGGAAGGGATGAGAGGATAAGAGGTTATTTGATTCATTCCCTATCCAATTTTGAGCTCATAGGAGAGGATAAGAGGTGGGAATCTTCTAGAATGGTCTAAAATGTAGGAATATTCCTAGAAACCTATGAAGATTTCACTCAACCTCACCCAACGCAAGTCAAAGTGGGCCTAGGTGCTCCGCAGAGCAGGCTTGAATGGGCCTAACTACTCTGCAGTGCATTTACCCCTAACCAAGGTTGCGCTAGTCCCTCAGGCCAAGAAACTCTCAGGAATGATCACATTCAATGTGATGAATTGTCTAGGGCATGTAGCAACTGGATTAGGGTTTGATTGGCCCTAAAAGTACTGATTTGAATGTTGGGAGTGATGTGCCCAAATAGACCTATAACGTGGAGTTGTAGGATCTTAAAAAGGGTAAACAGGTCCAAAGTGAGACTAGTGCGAAAGTATGGTGCTTAAAGTGCAAAGGCCATGGTCACGACAAGAATCATTGCCGGGTGTATCAGAACAATCTAATTGGGGAGGTCGTGTCTTGCTGAAGCCATAAAAATACCACTGGGACGAGAACCGATGTAGTGCCATGGTGCGCCATCTGCAAGATCACAGGAAAACTCATGACAGATAATTGCCACTTGTTACAGAAGTTTGTCTAGACTCAACAACTGTTTTGCAATTTTTGTAAATCTGTAGGATATGATGAGTGCATTTGCTGAAGTTACAAGTTAATGATGGACAAAACTCTGACATATAGAGTACAGGCTGAGACACGTTCTCAGCAGGATCAAGGCACACCTGCAACGTGCAAAGGGTTCCATGGACGAGGAAGAGGATGAGGAGGAGGAGCTGGAAGAGGTTTTGGACAGATCATTTGTTACAATTGTGGAGAACCAAGCCACTTTGCGTGAGATTTACAAAATCCCACACACCCCTCTTGTCAATATTTCTGACAGTTTGACCATGTTATAGAAGATTTTCCCATTTTTATCACGAAAATGCAAGAGAAGAAGAACCAACAACCTACCCAGAACATCCAGATGATGAGATCAGAACTGCGCAAGGACAGGCCCAGTGTTAATATCATTATGTGAAGTGGTATAGCTACGAGGGAGGATAAAGGGAAACAACCAGAAGAAAGTATATGGGTGCGCAAGGCCGCTGACAAGGATGCTGGATTTGATTTGTATAACATAAAGGAAATGTTTCTGGAGGTAAAGAAGAGCTTTGTGGATTCAGGTGCGTCCACATCAAAAACTAACGGTGCACAAATGGAAAAGCCTGAAGAAGTCAGTGCTGCATAGGAAACATATCCTTCATTGTTATCATCTTTCTTACAAATCTGCATGGAGCTCTTAAGGGACCAAAAAGTAGTAGAAGGATTACAAGGGTTGCTAGACAATTGCACTGGCAAGGGTAAGTGACTACCTGAGCAACATGCAGTGCACAAAGTGGATAAGGGTAAGAAAAGAACTGGGTGAGAGATGAGATTGAATGCATAGATCAGAGAATTCGAAATGAACCAAGCGATCCTAGATTTGGGATCTGACGCAAATGTATTACCTAAACAAACCCGAGAAATAATGGGAAAGCTGGTGCTACAATGGTCCCCAATTTACCTATGATTGACAAACCAACAAAAGATTATTTCGATGGGGTGCTTACATGGAGTGACAGGGAATATTGAAGGAGCGTGCGCTATAGCTGATTTTGAAGTGATCAAAATAGTGGATGGCAGTAATCCCTACCCAACGTTGCTTGGAATTGATTGGGCTTTTGATATCAATGCAATCATCAACGTGAAGAAGCCCATCATGACATTTGAGAAGAAGGAACTAAGAGTGATTGTTCCATTCGAAACAACTGAGGGCATGCGGTATACTAAACTAGTCCGAGATTATTATGAGGAGGATGATATTAAACATATCTATAAGCTTACTGCATGAGATGAGGATTGGATCAACCCTATGATGGATAGGAAACTTACTTGGGAAAAGGACAACTCCTGCAACTCAGATTTAGATGAGGAGCTTGAGCATTGGCATAATTGATTGCATGAAGTATCAACGCTATGGTGCAATAGGCTTACTAAGTCACTTCGGTGTATATCTACTGAGGTACACAATTTACCTATTATGATGTAATTTATTTTTGGATAAATTTGAAAGGGATGTACTGGAGGAACATTGGTTCCAGGCACTAGACATCACGCTGAGAGCTATGCCTACTAGATGGTGGGGTACACATAAGAAAAACTTTGCAAACTGGAAGGAATACTGTAGGATGATGAAGCTATGGTTTGGGTATGCCAATACCCACATGATGGAAAAATATACAGAGAAGGATAATCCACGTGAGCATCTAGCTCGTTGGACAAGAGCATGGGCAGAGGAACCACAACCTGAATGGGTTCGCATATTCTGCCACACTTTGGGTACTATCTTGATGATCTAGAAACAAAACTGCGACATGGAACCACAAAATGGGATGTTTTGAAGGAAAGTTTTATACTAACTTCCAATTTTGAGGATGGATTCGAATGTATTGTTGAAGCGTTACAAGAAATTAAGGCTATAATATTCAAGATGCTGGAATAACCTGCCACATGGGTACAACCAGACTGGATTACACATCTGTGCCACACTCTAGAATGCTACAATGTGACCATTGAAGAAGGTGAGGAAGGTCCCAGAAATATCAGTATCCCTGAGTCAGAGGGACAACACAAATTCGCGGGGCCTAAAGCAGAAGTTCTTGACATATAATAACCATTGAAAACTAAGCAAGTAAACATTCAGTCAGATGCGCAGCCAAAGTTCACAAATATAGGCGACCATTGGGATGAGGACACATTTGACAAATTCTCAGAGCTATTATGGGAATATCAGGACTTGTTTCCGACAAAGTTCTCTAATCTGAAGGGGAATGTAGGTCATCTGGGTGTTTTTAAGATCAATATGAAGCGAGATGCGAAGCTGGTAAAACAACGCCTATACCGGTTGAATCCTAAGCACAAAGAAAAAGTGCATGAAAGAATGGATAAGATGCTTGCAGTAGGGATTATTGAGCCTGTAGAAGAATCAAACTAGGTGATTCCTATGGTGGTCTAGGAGAACAAGACAAAAGGAAAAATATGAATCTGCGTAGATCTAAGGAAATTGAATGATGCTTGTGTACATGACCATTCCCTATGCCGTTCACATGTGAAGTACTAGAGAACGTTGGTGGTCAAGAAGCCTACTCATTTACAGATGGATTCTTAGGGTATCACCAAATCAAGATCGTGCGAGAGGATCGAAGTAAGACTATCTTTACCACAGAATGGAGGTGTTTTCAGTATATAGTTATGCCCTTTGGACTTAATATTGCCCCTGCAATCTTTTCTAGAGTGGTAGTCACTGATTTTAAAGAATTTATTCATAAGTTTTTGGGGGTTTACTTTGATGACTAGACAATGTTTGGGTTAATAAAGAACCATGTTTCCAATCTGTGCCTAATGCTAGATACTTTTCAGAAGTATCATATATCCCTTAACCTAAATAAGTGCATATTCTGCCTACCTTATGGGATACTCTTGGGCCATGTTGTTTGTAAGAAGGGGTTGATGGTGGACCCTGCCAAAATTGTAATGATTATCAATCTGGAGCCTCCAAGGAATGTAAAACAGCTACGTGCAACATTGGTCCATGCATGATACTATATGAAATTCATCAAGGCGTATGCGGAGATCACTGCACCCATGGAAAAATTATTAAAAAAGGATGTGACATTTTGCTGGGATGATGATTACCAGAAAAGCTTGGATGTATTGAAGGAAAATATGGTTACAACACCTATTTTGGTGTTCTCCAATTGGAATAAAGAATTCCATGTACATGTAGATGCATCCTGCATAGCATTAGGAGTTGCGTTAACCCAACTAGGTGCAGGTGATATCGACCATCTGATTGCATTCCCGTGCAGGAAGTTGTCTAAAGTAGAGAAGAATTATTAAACCATGGAGCACGAAGGATTGACGATGGTGTATGCGCTCTAAAGGTTCAGGCATTATTTATTGGGTCTACACTTCAAAACGTACACAAATCATTCCTCTTTGAAGTACCTAGTCAACAAGCCTCTATTGGTGGGGGGGATTTGCAAATGGTAGCTGCTCTTCCAGGAATATGACTTTGAAGTAGTTGTGAAGCCAGGGAGATTAAATGTTGGACCGGATCACCTTTCGAAAATTGAGAATGGCGAAGAACCCACTATTATTGATGAAGGATTGCCTATTGCACAACTCTTTGCTATGCACATTGCAGATGAACACTTTGCAGATATAATCTAATTTTTGTCTATGGGTACAACTCCTAACGGGTATACAATGCAGCAGAAGAAACTTTCGCATGACTTGCTGATGTTACTTGATCAAGAAACCTTGCACTGATGAACTTGAATGGCTTTGAATAATTTGGGATATGTATTTTGTTGTCATGTTTGTCATATCCTAATCCTTGTCGATTTTTGTTACTTTGGATTTCTTCCCATGACTTGATGATTGGTTTGGAAGAAGCAAGTTCAATTTGATCATGGACAACTTCTACACTTGATTTTTTTTGGATGAGTGACTTGGAATCATCATTTTTATCTTCAACTATATGGTTGAACGAAGCATCACTCTTCTGTTGCAACTCATCTCTTTGTAGTTACAACTCCAGTTGAAGAAACTCAATTGTCTCATGTGCTTGATGTAAATTCATTGAAATATCAACAAGAGTTTCTTTATTGTTTTGCACCATGTCTTCAACAGTTGAGAGGATCAAATTGTTAAGAATATGTAACAACTGAATGCTTTTCACCATGTGAACTCGCTGGAACTCACGCTTGCTTGCTTTTAATACTTGTTGGATGTTTAGAACTCGCTCGCTTGAATGCTTGATCTTGCTTGCCTGAAATCACACTCACTTGATTTAGTTTATCACGCTCCCTTTCTTTGTAATTTGCTTGATATCTTGCTTGGTTAAACTTGTTTTTTTTTATTCATGCTCACTTGAATAATTGAATACTAGAACTCCCGCTCGCTTGTTGGAGATTTGAACTTACTTGATTGTTGTTTGAATATCACATCTGCTTGCTTTAGAGTTGAACTCGATCGCTTGAAGTTGTGCACTTGTTTAATTTCATTTTGCACTTGTTTGAACTTGCTCACTTGATTGATCAGAAGAAGGGTGTCAAATACTATTGAAAATGCACCCAAGAGAAACGCTTACAATGATTTGAATGACTCATTTAAAAACAATAGACTCACTTGGTTTAATTGATTCCCTATCAATTCAAAGCTTGGGTGTTGGGTTCAACCGAGAATGCACCCTTACAATTCAACTTAATTTGACTTTGATTATAAGCTAAATTACAAATTATGATTTGCAAGTTACAATTTTGTATTGAGCTTATTCTTCAAAAAAATGGTGCAAGTGAATTTTCCAAAAAATTGCTTTTGAATTGATGCAAATGTTGTTGATGTATTAGATTGTTGATGTAGATGAAAACTTCATTAACTTGATTGGATGTTGATGTAGAATCGTCTTTGAATGATAATGATGACAACTTGATTATGTTTTTCAACTTCTTGATTACTTGTAAGTTTCTTGATTACATAAGCTTGAAGAGAATTTATTATGTGCATTCATTTGTTTAATTTGTTGTGTACTCCATGTGTACCATATACAAGGATAGTGTCAAAACTAGAGACAAAAAATAAGAAACATTAAGAATCATGCACCATCACAAACATACTCATGGTGTACCTAAGATCCCCTTATTCAATTTCGAGCAGATCTAGGACACAATCACCACCAAAAAGATATGTTTTTGTTAAGTATTTAGTACATAAGCAATCAACTACACCCTTATAACTCCATTGTTGGCACTATTTAGCAACTGAGTTATATCTTCAAAACATTAACTTTGACTTGACTTTTGTAATGGAATTAATTAAGTCACTCCAATAATGTTCACTTATCACTCCAAATATTACAAAGGGGTCATTTATCTCTCCAAATGATCACGTTAAAATTTTTTACATACACCTTATTTAAAACATTTTAATAAAATATTAAAATCACTCTATAAGGGTGATTTATAAAACGGTGTTTTAATGTTGAAATATTTATGAATGTATATACATACCATAAATTTGTTGGAGAGACTTTTTGTTGTTTGCAGGTGGTTCACGATAGACCCCTCATTCAACTCTGCATCCAACTCCTCGACTCACAGTTCCGCGATGCAACAAGCTCATACACAACATTCTAACAGGAAAAATGTGCAACACTCATCTCTGAAGCATCCACGTAGGACATATTTTTAAATATGAATTGTTTAATATGGTCTATAGGCTGGTCAGATAAGTTGATACAATAATATTTATTCTCATGCACATTCCAAAGGCTCCAATCACCACAATCCACCGACTTAAAAATTCGTTGGAGAGATGAACACATTTCCGGTCTACGCATAGTTTTCTATGCAGGTTCCTCCACGCAGGTTCTATCACTGATTCCTTTTTCAAAACACTGTTGGCTCCATGCGCTATTGGCTGTATGATGGTTGTACACTGCTGATCAATGTTGCAGCAAGCAAGTGTCCACTGGATATCAAGACGATTTGTTGCTGCCTACGTACTCGACCTGCAACATATAGTTTTAAGTGACGAGAATTTTTCGAAGGCAACAATCTAGAGCACAACTGCAGAATCAACCCACAATTGTTGACGGATCACCAACGATCGATCCAAAAGGTAGAATATTATTAAAGCATCAGATAGCTTCTATACTAATGCTCATTGAAACAATCGTCAATTCACCTCACATACTGTATATATTTCACCGATTAACATACACTAACAGTGAGATGATTTACCCAGACAAGAATTCGCCCAGACTCTATGGTTCAAAAAAATAGGCAGCAAAAGATATTTTTCGACTCAAGTTTTTGAATTTCACCGACTAATGAAGGTTCAAAAACTGATAGCTATCTCATAGAACATGTTGATTGAGGATAATGGATTTGAGAACAAACCAACAACACTTAGCTAACGGCCTCACGACCCTCATTTTAGTTACCAATGCTAGGATTGACATGGAATTGAGTTGGTATCTGGTGATGGGTTAGTGTTGCACGTGAAACACCAAAGTCCCTTGCGCTGTATTTCTACCACCAATCGAAAGCCATACTATATTGTTACAAATTCTCTACATGGTGGGATCCTAATCATGTCACTATGGCTCCTTGATGGGGCTGTTTCATTTCTTCAAACTGTTTAGTGCCCCTTCCTCGTGCGACCACTCAGAACACTGTCAGCTTCTGCCATATCAACATAACTATCCTTCCTTTGACTCTTTTGAAACTCTGTAAGGGTTCTGTTGTATAATCCGTGAGCTTTCGGTGTTGTTACAGAGCATGGATATTTTATTTTGTTTAATTAACTCCGACTCACTACCAACGAGTGCGAGCCCAGTATTTGATCAAGAACTATCAATTTTGAACCTAAATACTCTACCTTTTTATGCTCCACTTGTTGAATCTGGCCTGCAACTAGATCACACTTCAAACAGAGATAATAGACTACGACATACATAAATCTTCACTTATAGAAAAAATCTTCATAGAAAATCAGAGTGCGAATATATATTCTAAATTTGAAGACAAATACAAATTGCAGAGTTCCCAACTTTAGATCTCTCATTCAACTCTCAAACCCTTAAGCTCATTCTCAACTCTAACTAATGGCACCATAGCTATGATACCATAATGAAGAATATTAAAGAAACATTAACAAAATATATCAAATACATTAACAAATCAGACATGGCGGAAAAGGCCCTAGAGCCTCACTGTATTCCTCTCTCCTTATTATTAAAATAATGTGTATAATACAAATATAAATACATGATGATATTTGCCTCAAGATAGTGCGTCTATCTTGGACACTTTGGTTGAGAAAATATATCAACCATACACTAATATAAGACCCTAAATATATCAACCATACGCTAATATAAGACCCTAACTAGTTGGAGAGAATCTCTCAACCAACTAGACCTAAACTAACTCCTAACTTTGATGAAAAAAACCAATCTAGAAAGTTAGGAATTAAATTCAACTTTCATGATTTAATTAATTTAATATTTTTGGACATACAATTTTTTTTTATCACATAAGAGTGAGGCTAACAAAAACAGATCACCGTGGAAAAAGACTTGCATGCCATTGGAGTTATTATTGACGATGATGAATCAAAAGATTGCAAGGAGACCCGCAGGAAGTCTTAGCCTTCCTTAAGTAAGGTTGAGGAAAAGGATTCCGTAGATATTGAAAGCTTGACCAGGACAGTGAAATCACTTACCAATGAGATTTCATAATTAAAGATAAGGTCACACGAGACTTCTACCAATTGTAAGCCTCCCAAGTCTTTTCCATTCCGAAGGAATAACAACAACAAAAAAATCAGCCTGCCAAGTTTGCCGTTCGAATATTGTGTTGAATATTGAGAGCATGGGGAGGTATAAATATTTCTCTTTCCATTAGGAATATAATTAAGAAAATACATGCCCACAGTGGAACCACAACATGAATTCTCTAGCCACACACATTGTGGATTCCTTACTAGCAGATGCGTAGTTAGAACAAAAGGAAGAAACAAAAAAACCTGCAGTGGCTGAAAAAAGTACAGATATTGGACATGAAGTGAATGTTTTTGATTGTGTTCTTAACATTGACAAGAAGAGTATTGAAGCACCACCTCAAAGTGAGCCCCCCCCCCTCAGAAGAAAAATGGTCGATATAACTTGAGGAGCCAAGGGCCCATTTTTAAATAGAAGGTGATGAGAAAAAACTTGAAGGAGCAACTATTAAGAAGGATCTCACCATTGGTTAATCTTGCTCAAAATGCACAAGGTAAGTCTGGAAATGCTACCACTTCCAAGAACAATTCCTCCAATAGTAAAATTAATTCCATCACTCCATAAGTGTTAAATAAAACCACTCCTCTAGACACTTCAACACTACCTGGTAGAGGCGAAACAATTGATATATAACATAGTTGAAGATTTGAAGAGAGCTCGAGCAAATATTTCCATGCTGAAGAAGATAATAGGCCAACATGAACTATTTGTCCAAACCTTTTCACAGCCTTTACCAGGTGAAAAAGCTTCTACCTCTTAAAAGGTGTCTGTTAAGTCTTTTGGTTCCCTTCAATCTGTATTAATGATGTAATTTTAGACGCTAACACTCTTTGCCCTCAATTTTTATTAACTTTTGAAAATTTTAATTACAATGTCCATAACTGTTTAGTCGATGTTGGTGCATCTATGAATGCAATGTCATTATCTATTGCTAAGAAAATAAACTCTAAATGTGACAAAATGGATGCACAGATCATTCAAATGGACATACATGAGGCCTATGGCATGGTTCCGAGTAGAGACTGGTCTAGTAAATTACAAGGGTATTTTCATACAGATTGGTCATATTTATGGCTTCCATACAAGGGTAGGAATAACCAGATTTGAGTGGAAAGTGAATCATACATGAAATACATTGTGACACCACTTGAGGGCCACAATGAACTTGTTTCCTTTATTGATTTAATCTTTGGAAATTGTTTCTTAGAAACCGATCATGGGCATTATCAAGCATAACCATCACCCATCCCATTAGATACACAGTTGGAGCTCCTTCCTTGTTCTCTAATTGGTTCAAAAGAATCTTGGAACATAGATGTATATAATAATATAATAATAGTATAGGATGTAATCTAGTAGCTAATAATTTTTGGATTTTATACATTTATGGTTCAAAGATGCATGATGGCTCTAGACTTGGTTGTGTACTTATAGACCCACACAATAAAAAATATATCCTATCATGTTGCTTGGAGTTCGAGTGTACAAATAATACTTCTGAATATGAAGCACTTGTACTTGGACTAAAGAAAGCCATCGATATGAAGGTAGAATTACTCAAGGTAATCGGCGACTCAGAGATGGTCACTCGTCAAGTACGAGATATTATCCAGTGTGTTTCCATGATCTTAAAAAGTACCAACATGAGTTATGGCATTTAATTAATTTTTTTAAAGATTTTAATATTATTTCCGTTCTTAGGCTTGGAAATGCTGTAGTAGATACATTAGCGAATATAACTACTAGAATGTTGCCATTGAGAGATGGTTTTTATATTGAGATTATATATAAACCATCTATGCCTGATAACGTCACTAATTTTCACATTTTCAATGACAACCAACAAATACTGCATTTCATGGCTAGTGTGAACATGTTTAAATATGCTACCATAGAAGCTGATGAGCACAATAAGGCTTTGTAGGAGGCATCTAATGCAATTAAAGGTAACACTATGCTTAAAGGTGTCCCATGAATAGTTATATGACCTGCAAAACCAGTTCAAAGTGTTAGCACTCCGTAAATCCTCCAGGCTGAGGAGAGGAACCCAGAGGTAACCACAAACTGCTTTGGGTTGAGAGACTATTCTTCTCCAACTAGAGGGGGCTCCCTCACTCGAAAATGTAAAGTTTGAAGACTTTATATCACAATTTATACAGACATCAGGTATGGGAAAAATAATTTAAATGTATTGAGTTGAAGTACAAATGACATGGAAGGTGATAACTCGTGATCAATTGTTCTTTCATTCATTTTACTTATGCAAGTAAAATCGACATCTTCTATAAGGGCTTGTTAGGCATGATTTTAGACACAGGAGCAAGTTGTAGTATAGGGGAGAAAAACTAAAGAAACAAATCTTTCCAATGTGAATACTATTACTATTCATTCATAAGAAGGAATGATTAAACAATAGAAATAAAAGTGATTAGTATAAAACATTTCATTTGCAATAGAAATATGAAAGTAGTTGACTAGAGCAAGTTAATTGAATTCTAATCCACCAATATCATTTTACTCATAAAACGAAAGAGGATAACAAAATAAATGATAAATACACAAACATAACTCCAGACATACCATAAGAATCCTTGCAGATTATAACCGATAACCCTCAAGTCATAAGTATTATAACCATGAATTAACCACAAATTCTAAAAAAACTGAAAACCCAAAACAATGTTGAACCATGAAAAACCATTTCATATTTATTTCATGGTTTAAATAGACATATATAAAGCATAATAAGAGTTTGAATTCACTGCATCGCTGATCCAAACAATGGATCGATCCCAAAACCAAAAGGAGGAAAGTTGTTGTTTTAAATGTTTTTCCTCAAAAACAAAAACAATAAAGTGTTTTTTGACTTTAAAACTAAAATTTTTCTAAAATAAAATAATATTGTCTTCAAAGATGATAATCATGAAATGAAAATAGAAAAAAAAACAAAAGCTAACTACTGACTGTGTAAAGGCTGCATAGCAACTATGATGGAATTTTTTGCTTTCAAACCTAGCACATGGCTGACAAATGAAGGCTTGATTTGGATGCCACATATGCTCCATGTCAACCTCTTAAAATCTTGACATGTGGCTTACTCCCAATATGTGTGCAAGAGTGTGGGCATGGTCCGCGCAGCGGCTGTGCAACGACTATGTAACACCTTTACAACAGGACATATATCCAAAATAGTAATACCTGTGTAAAAAATGAAGGAGGTTATTGTAGATGATAGTTTTTTGAATATAAACCTCTCTCTGTTTCTCTAAATTATTTTCCATCTTCCAAGAAAATACTTTATAAAACAATGACTTAAAACAGAGTATTTGTGTAATTTGAAAAATAGGCTTTAAAGATGTAATAAATTCTCCCGATACCTGACAACCGTGAAATATATGGAAGAGGCTATTGTGCTTTGGTCTATTATAAAGAAAAACTATTTTTGTTTTTCAAAATTCTCCTCCATGTGGTCAAAAACCGCTCTGGAAAATGGTGACTGAAACAATCAATTTAAGAGGAAATTGCATTACAGAGTGTAGAAGCCATCAATGTTTGGCATGAGTGTAGGGAGTATGGGAAATGATTAGGGTGTAGGGAATATGTGAATGATGTTCACTTATCATGGAAATGATGCTAAAGGAATTTAGGCCTAGGGTAAAAGGGGACTTAAACTTAGGATAAAAGGGAATTTAGGCCTAAAATAGGAATAAGGGATAACATGAATATTTGAGGATAGGGAAATTTTGAAAGAATAAGGGGACGAGGGAATAGGATTAGTGGGTTTAAGGAATAAAACAAGGAATAGGAAATGAGGGAAATATATTATATTATAACAGGGAGAATATGGTGATATTTGTGACCATGCCGTTTAAACATCATTCCTTTGACTGTAAACACACGTTCAGGTGGACATCCTAACAAACCCTCAAAACCCTGACTCAAAAATCATAATGACAACTCTCATAATGACCAAGTGATGACCAAGCTCATAATGACTTTCTAGGAAACATAAGTTTGAACTCATGATAGTGAAAATGTTTATGAATTTGACCTTTTCCATGATAGCAAGATTATTTTCGAAGACATTCGACTACTAATAAACTAATTGAATATAACACAAAGGACTAATTAATACTAAGGCTTAGAGTTCGAAGTTGTCATCTGAACAAGTCAATCTCATAACTCAAGAAGATCCGAAGTATGTAAACCTCAATACATGTTGTTTTCCACAAGAATGACAAACATTCATCCGCTTATTCAAACAATTCTGTGATGTGTTTGCATGAACATACGATGAATTAAAGACATATGATACTTGTATTATCCAACTACTAATAAACTAATTGAATCTAACACAAAGGACTAATTAATACGAAGGCTCAGAGTTCAAAGTTGTCATCTGAACAAGTCAATCTCATAACTCAAGAAGATCCGAAGTATGTAAACCTCAATACATGTTGTTTTCCACAAGAATGACAAACATTCATCCGCTTATTCAAACAATTCTGTGATGTGTTTGCATGAAAATACGATGAATTAAAGACATATGATACTTGTATTATCCAACATGTCATTCCCATAAAAGAAGGGGTAAAACATTTCCAGCAGAAATTAAGGAAAGTTCATCCAACACTGGAGCCCCTCATATAAAAGGAATTGAGAAAGATGTTGGATGCATGGATAATTTTAAAAGTAAAACATTCCACTTAGGTTTCAAATTTGGTCCCAGTTAGAAAGAAGTCCAGGGAAATAAGGTTATGTGTAGATTTATGCAATCTCAACTGAGCATCTGATAAATATAATTACCCAGTTCCATCCATGGAACAAATCCTCCAAACAATATCTGGGTCTGAGATGTTCTCGTTGCTAGATGGTTTCTCTGGTTACAATCAAGTGCTAGTGGTAGAACCAAATAATTTGAAGACTACCTTTAGGACCAGAAGGGGAACATTTTACTTCAATAGAATTCCATTCAGACTTATGAATGTTGGTGCTACGTTTCAAAGAATGATGGAAATCACTTTCTTTGACCTGATTGATCAGAGCATAGTTATTTATTTGGATGATGTTACTGTGTTTTCCAAGAGAAGACCAGATCATGTGCGTCATTTGAAAAAAATAATTGATCGGTGTCGCAAATATGGGATTTCTCTTGATCCTAAGAAAACTAATCTTTGGTGTGTCAGAAGGGACTCTATTAGGGTACATCATTGCAAAGAGTGGAATTAAATTTGATCCCAAGAGGGTCAAAGCGATTACACAGATCCCATTCCCGGTGAACAAGAAGGCTATGAAATCTTTCATAGGGAAGATTAATTCCCACGGAAATTCATCTCTGATTATGCTAAGATAGTTAAGCCTTTACATGAGATGATTAAGAAAGATGTGACTTATAATTGGGATAAATAGGAGAAGGATTCTTTTGCTCAAATTAAACAGGTTATTGCTGAAGCACCTGCATTATCCAGTCCTAACTATGGAAAATATTTTTGTTGAAGTCTGAAATTGTTCCCTTTTTGACTACCTCTTTCCCTCTCCTTTATCTTTTTGTGGCCATTTTTGTAGCAATCTCAACACACTCAATATTATTTCAACTTATAAAAGGTACTAATCATTCATGTTTTAGAATCTATGTTTCTTTATTAGTTATAATGAAAACATCTCTACAATTACAAAATATTTACCATTCTGCAACTAATGTTGAATTCCACAACCATATCCATGATTAGACATGTTGCATTGCATTAACAAAGGTGTAACAACCTTTGTTAAAAATCCATGTAAATATAAAAATATACGACCACGGTCATGGGACACGTAATCCAAGCTGAATGGTGGGAAAAACATCCTAGTGGGTGTTCATTTTAGTTATCATGGCTAAAGGAATTTGGCAAAGGTAATGACAATGACAAAGGATTTGGAAAGGCAAATGGAATTTTCGACACATTTATTTATGAAAATAATGGAAATTAGGAGAAAAGGAAGGTGAAAGGTCATAGGTTGCATGTGAGGAAGAAATTGAAGGAAAATAATGGAAAATGAAGAAAATAGAGGCCTCATTGATAAAAAGGCTTCTCAGGATTAGTTCATGGACTTCGGTTAGTTCAGTATTGGAGCTATCTCATTATTCTTTCTCTCTCCCTCTCTCACTCTTGCACATAGAGTTTTCTTGGAGCTATTTAGCATTGTATCAAGAAAGGAAAGAGGAAGGAAGGAGCAAGCAAGGAAGAGCATGATCAAGCAGCTACAACATAATTTTTTACAGGTATTGATTTGCATGTGTGTTTTCCTTGCTAGATTTGGCATGCATGGTATTGCATGTGGTTATTTTTTGTTATGACATGGGTTTTTCCAGGTGTGACAATGTTTTTTGCCGCACCTTGCCATTTCCAGATAGCCATGGTGTGAAGGGTTCTCATGTTTTCGTTGAGATGTATTGTTGGATGGATTCAAAGTTGAGTGAGGTGTATCTCCAAAAGAAAAAACACATGGCCTAGTGATCTCTGGATCACACTGTGGATTGTGGTAAATCCACTGGCCTAGTGACTCTTGAACTAGACTGTGGGTTGTAGTAAAGCCAAGTATTGTCTACCTCGATGGGCCTAGGAATCCTCGACTGGTGAATGGCTGGATATATGGTAAATCCTAGAGCTCGGTGCTCTCCATTAGGCCTAGTAATCTCGGGATGGGATATACGGTAAATCCTGGATAGTGCGTCTTGATTTAGGGCCTAGTGTTTCGGTGTGGATTGCAGTAAAGCCTAAGAGACTAAGAGACAAGAAAATTACTCAAGGTGTAGGAGGAGAAATACAGTGGCATCCATGCTTGTTTTGGCTTAGCGATCTGGTGGAGATCATGGAAAAGCCTATTGTTACATGTTATTGTTTGGCCTAGTGATCCAAGATGGATTATGGTAAAGCCCAGTTTATATGGATGAGGGTGAGGTGGTGTAGCCTTGGGATGCCCTAGTTGGATATTTTGGTTTGATTCCCACATTCATGCTTGGAATATGGCATGGGGGTGATTACCTGAAGAGAGATTTGGCTCAGGAAATCTATGGTTGGGTGGAACGTGGTAGTCCCATACTGGGATGGATTTTGCATTCATTAATAAGAGGTTATCTCCTTTGTATCTTATATGTAAATATAATGGTTTATATGTGGATTATATGGCTGATGTATTATTTATATTTCTGTTGTTATTACGCTGATTATAAGCATGTATTATGACAATGATGAGGTATGGATCTCCTCATGTTTTGATTTGTAAATGAATAAACGATGTATCTATGACCTAATAGATGAGTGAATGATGTATCAATGACCTAATAGATGATAATGAAACTAATAATTCTAGGGAACCATGCTTCTTAGTGATTCTCAGATAAGTATGAGATCCCTATGCTCAGATATGTTGTTTAAACCTGTAGATTACATATTTGGGACATGTTTGACGAAATGCCTATCATGGCTAGTAGGGGTCTAGTCAAGCCCTTGTTCAAGTGATTGAATTTGTATCATTGTTCTATTGTTATATTTCATTCATGAAGGTGTCATTGAGTTATGGGTAGTGACCTAGTCTCTGGGCTTGAAAAAGTGGCTCAAATCCCTGGGACGCAGGCACAACACTGGGCAGAAAAGTCCATGGACACATGTGTGCCCATATAAAGGGAGCATCCAAGACTTAAATGGTTTAAAATCTTAGTGGGACCTAGGGACTGATGACTTGAGTGTTTGGGATGGTTCCTAGGAGTCTCGTTGCTGATGTGGAAGGTCTATATGGTGTGTTTCCAATGATTCCACTTCCTTGAGGTGACTTAGGAGGTTGAATCATATCATCGTAACTTCTTGTCACATGTTTACTCCGATTGGCTGGTTACTTGGGTATATGTGGGAGGAGGATGTTGCAAAGTGGTATCAGAGCATGGCTCACCCCTCGGACTAGATGGGCGATATGTTGGTCATGCATTCATGTCGGTTGCATATGTGTTCCTTATGCTTGTAGTCTGATGTGCTTATTGCATTTGCATGGTGTTGATCATGGTTGTACTGATGTCACCATGTGAAGGTTGGTGATGTTGTTGTTGGGATTCTTTAGTCATGAATGCAAGTGAGTTGTATATGCATTTGTTATGCATGTCAATGTCCATATATTATTATGCATGCATTGTCATGGTTATAGTTATGCATGTATAGTAGGTCAAACATGCATTGTGAGGTCATTGTATGCATTTTAGGTCATCATGATGCTATTGGCATATTATGATGCTAATGTGTTGGCTGAGATAGAGCAGGAGATGTAGATCATTAAAGTGAAGTTGCAACAATGGACTTCGAGGTAAGAGCAGATTGTCATACAATTTTATATGGTGGGCATGCAAGTATGTGGTTAATGGTTGTTCTAAGAATTAGGGTTACTTATATACTTGTCATTATATTGATGTTATGGCTACATACATGATATATGCTAGCTGATTAGTGTTGTCATATGCACATGTGTCAGATAGTCATGAGTGACAGTAACATGTGGTTGTATGCATTGTTATTATTGTTTTATGTTAGATAACTTGATGATTATGTTATAGGTTGTTCATGAGTATGTTATAGGTTACCTTGTTATTGTTATATGATAGTTAGCTTGATGATTAGTTTTATGTTGTTGATGAGCATGATATATAACTTGTTGTTGTTATATGTTAGTAACTTGATGGTTATAATTATTACATTAAGATCTTGATGTTCTATGTATCATACTAAATTGGATTGGCCTATACAAATGGTTAGGGTTATGATATTAAGGTATGAGTTGACATATTCGTGATATTTTGTTGTAATAATATAGACTGACTTTGCATATGTGATAGTTATGCATGAACAAAAATTGTATATGAGTTTATGATGCGAACATGTTAGCTAGTGACTATTATGGATATCATGATTTTATTTATGTTTTAGTTGATATGTTGTGAAGTTATATTGTGCTAACCTAGATTTATTGTGTAGACAAGATATCCTCCCTTGAGATACATTAAGGTGTGAGTTTTCTTATGTCGTCTAGTTGAATTATCTAATATGGTACGTTTACAGTCTGTTTGAATGTTTGACTATGTTGTTTATTTGGTGTTTGAGTGTTTGGTGTCTATTATGTCGTCTATCTGTTGTCTAAATGTTTGATTACTTGAATGATATGAGTATGTGTCTATAAGATTTCTTGTCAAAATGATCTTGTTTTAAGATGGATGTATTGATACATATGTGTTGAGAGTACCGATATGTACTTAAGTGTAAGTAGGTGATAGTTGTAGCATTATGTATTATGATTGATGAATGTGAGTTGATTGTTGAGTATGACATGGTTGTTAAACTTGGTAAAGGTTGATTTCAAATTCATAAACATGATGCCTTTATTTGTGCAACATGTGACTAACATGTGTGAACAATTGTAGGGCAACATGCTTGGTATTAGCTTGACAAGGTAATAATGGATGTGTTTATATAACTAACATTTGGGTGGTGTGACAGTGCGTGGTAAGACTCAATTGTAGCAAGAAAAAGGTAAAGAAGGGAATTGAGTAAGGATTCCTTTGGCTATGTTTGGGAACCACAAATCCAAACAAATGAATGCTTTGAATACATGAAGTCTTCTTAACCTAGATTTTGTTTGATATTATGTGGATATATGTTATATTCCTAAACATGTATTTGAAAGATAGATTAGATAGTTTCTAGCTATAATTGGGTTCTGTTAGTGTCAGCCTTTGAAACCTTCCACAAGTGATGAAATTTGCTCCTACAAAGTGGTATTAGGGTGTCAAAGTCAAATTTTGTCATTTCAGTGAGGAATTAAGTAAATTTGGTCACTAGGTATTAGGCCTAGGGTTTGTTTTCACTCCTTTCAAAGTTGTCCAAATGTCGGTCCATGTCACCATTCATCTGAGTGTACCATCATTCAGAGAGTTTTCATCATCATTTTAGGTTCCAATGGGTCATTTTAGACCTTGTTCGTGCTTCAGTTGTGCTTAGGTAAGGCTCATTTCCCTCTCCTAGGGTTTTGAAGGTAATTTATCTTGGATGGCCAAATAATCAACAAAAATTGTGTCCTGATGTTCATACACCTTCCCCTATCCTTAATTTACCTTATTAAACACTTCCCATTACTAATATCCCTCAAATTCCCCATTTTTCCACAAACCCTGGTTTCTTGCTACAATTTGACAATTTTCTGGGCTAAGCCTATGTTTTTCCCTTTTGAAACCCTTCCCCTCACTCAACATTTGAAATTTCACTTTTCCCTGCTTCCTAACATCCCTCCCTACTTCCCAAAAATTTCTCAAGAATTTAGAAGCCCCTTATCCCCTTCATTTCACTTCATTTCGACAAATCCCCTGTTCCACACATGGGGGTAGGTTTTACTCAAATGATGTTTCTGAGAAATACAAAATTAATTTGGGAAAAATGAGAGATTTTTTTGTCTACAATAGGCTAAGAAAGAAAAAAATCCTTCACTTTTTACATAGGTGTCATGGTTTTAGAGAAATGTCAAAAATAAAGTTGCCTCAGGAGGGTTGCTACACTTCTGGAGTGGCCTTGGGAAAATCAAGATTTATCCTATATTGGTTGGCCAAATGACTTTCTTGATGAATGGAATGATATCTAGACAGAGAGAGCTTTCCAATGAGCTATCCTGAGCTCAATTTGGAGTTAAGGAAGACCTTCTAAAGTTTACTACAACAACAATCTGCATTTAGGAAGCCTCATTTTGCATATTTTTACCAGTCTTGGGAGATTGGACTTTTGATAGGGAAAATGACCTCTAAATTGAAAAATTCGAGATGCTCTGGAAAGTAGACTCGATAAAATTTCCAATGAGCTATCACATTCCCAATTTGGACACCCGGAAGGCCTCAAAAAGTGTCCGGAAAAAAGAACTACGCACCTGTCAGCTGGTACTACGCATAGAATTGGCGCTACGCACCTGGCGCAGGTTTTACATTGAGTTTTGTTTGGGCGCTACACATACAAAGTGAGTTATGCACCTGGGTGAGTTTGCTACACACCTAGCAGTTGGGCTACAAATTGTTGCAAATTTCACCATTTTTCCTCAAAAATTCAATTTCTCCCTCTAAACAAGTAAGTACATGAATCCTATCTTGTGTGTTAGGGTTTGTTTACAAAGATTGGTGTTTTGTGTTCTTCAAACCGAAACCCTAGCTTCTACGGTGAAACCCTAGTTTTATTCATTTGACTAGTGGTTTTATACCCTATCCTCTTAATCCCCTTCCCCTCATACATTTTCCCCTTAATCCCATTCTACACATATAATTTCCCAAACCCTACAAGCCCTACTCACACCATCAAACTCTACCCACTCTCCCTAAAACCATACTCATCCCTAAACTCTGTTCAGCATACATTTCACATTCACTCTACCCATTTCATTCCTTCACCTTATTTCCACATTATTATCCATAAAACATCCGTATACAACCACATTTTTCAAAACCAAGGGAAAACAATGGAGATGGACAGTGAGTATGAAATGGAGGAAGAAACCCTTAGTGATAGTTCCATGGAAGGCCTTAAGGAGCAAAGAAAGAGCATGATAAACTCAAGATCTTAGATGAAGCATCATTGGCCCATAAAAGCACCTAGAAAGGATCACTCATGCCAAATTTCAAGGAATTTGGAGCATTTTTTGTCATTTTTGAAATTTTTAATGTAAAAAGCAGGTTTTTCCAATAGGTGCGTAGCACCACTGGCGCTACGCTTTTGATGGGGGCCTCCATTTGCAAAAAAGTTTAGATTTTTGGAATCAACATGAAAAGTTATGCATTCTTAGAAATGGTTAAGGAATTTTGACAAGTTCTGGACCTCCAGAAGGGCCAAAAACACCCAAAAAGTGCCATCTCTACAACTTTTTTGCCACACAGGAAGCAGTCTTGGGCGATTGCATTTTTGGAGGGGAAAATGGACTCCAAATCAAAAAATTCAAGTTTTCCTAGTAAGTAGACTCACCAAGATTTCCAATGAGCTATTCTGCACCTGATTTTGATTTCGGGAAGCCTTCCAAAATTGGCTTAGAAAAATTGCTACGCATAGAATCAGTGGCACTATGCATAGGAGAAAAATTCGCTAGTTTTGCCTATTTGCTCAGAATTTCACCTAGTTTTCTACCAGTTTGAATTTTTCTTCTCTCTTTGATAAATTCATGATGTAATATTATGTAACTTGATGTACCATGATTTAAAAATGATGAAAAATTACCTAAGGAGGTGATACATCAGTTAGAGTTGGTTTGAGGATGAATGAATCAGTTTCCATAGTTTTAGAGGCAAGCTGTTCCACTGCCTATTTTTCAGTTCTTAGTTTAGATCTTGTTGAAATAGCTCCTTGTCTGATGGATTCGACCCTTGATGGCTAGCAGAGGTGGTTTTATGCCTATATCTTGTACTTTCTTAGTCATTTGTCAAGGTTGGACTCTTGTGGACACATTGAGCACTATTGTAAATCACTTCTGCAGTTTGGCAAGGAAATGAACCAGGGTTTTGCAGCATTTTGTGGGATTCTTGTGGTAATGTGAATTAGCATTATTTTCTCCCCTGTTATTTAGTTTATCTTATGTGGATATGTGCCATCATCTCTCTTTTTCTGCATAACTAAATGAATCAAGATTAAAGGGTGGAATCCATTGATGTTTCAGTGCTCTGCCTTGGGGTTTTATTTAGTTCTAGATGTTTTTTGTTGTTTGAAGAGGAATCATGAATCTTGCATGCCCTATCCAACTCCTCACTAGTATTTAGACTCACCATCACATTCATTTCAAAGTGATAAAACACTTTCCTACCTCGCCCCATAGAAACCTCTGCAAATTTGTGTTTATTTCCTGGACCCAAAGCTGCCTTCCTCATCTGATCCAAAAAACAACCATTAAAATCAATCAAAATCCTCTGAACATATACGTAGCCTAAAATTAGTATTTATACCAGTCATCTCAAGCCTTACTTGCCATATTTTCTTTGAGATTGACAAGGAGAGAGCCCTCTCCCGACCTGGTAGGGCTAGCTACCAGGTTAAGCATGGTTTGATATGTGCAGGTGTGCA
Source organism: Pinus taeda (assembly GCA_000404065.3). Taxonomy (NCBI): domain Eukaryota; kingdom Viridiplantae; phylum Streptophyta; class Pinopsida; order Pinales; family Pinaceae; genus Pinus; species Pinus taeda. The sequence goes on from APFE030511976.1 coordinate 71,217, forward strand.
ATGTGGCAATGTGCTTAATACAACAAGGTAAGGTAACTAATATATTGTGATATTTACTTATGAATTGACATTTGTGTGTTTATAGCAGTGTAATGCAAGGGATTGCATGGCAAAAGAGACTGCCATGAAATATTGAAGAAGGATTAGGTTGAATTTCCCTTGCAGGCATTGGGAACCCATGGGGTTGATTCATGGTGTTTGTTGGGATTTTTGTGCCTTCAATATTTTGTGATTAGTTTGATTGATTTATGGGTTTTGATTACATATGGTGCAAGGCCTTACCTCTTTGTTTGTGGTGTCATGTTGCTATTTGTGTTTCATGGTTTTATTCTTGTTGTTTCATGATGTTTCCTTTTATGTTTGAGTCTTGGGAATTGGTTGGAAAAGGGGAAAGTTAGTGGAGCTCGGGGAGAGCTGAATGAAATCTAGGAGGAAATGTAAGATTCAAATGAAGCCGATGCATGTTAAGGGCAGCTGAAGGCAAGAGTATGACAACTAGTTGGATTGGTTTAGTCCATTGGGATAATGCATAGTGGTAGGACAATCATGAGAAAGGTAAAAAGAAAGGTAAAGTAGATGGGTTTGAGGTAACAAATTCCTTAACTATCTTGGAAAATGTTGTTCTCAATGTTGTGCATGAATAAATGAATTTATCTTAATCTTGATCTTGATATCTAGTAATTATGTTATGATCATGTTTATGCTTTTGACATGATCATGATTGTTTTATGCTAATTTTTATGTATACGTATGTATGTATCCATGTATCTATGTCCTTGTCTGACATGGTTGTCAGGGAACGTTCTTGTGGAGGAATGATTGCTTATGCAAGTGAATGGCATGACGAGGTTCCTGGTCTTATGGGGAATCAAGTGGTGAGAGTAGTCATGACAAATATACAAGGTCAGTATCTTTGTTAGGATATTCCGACACATAGGAAATAGTTAAGTATAACTTGGTCTAGTGTAGAGTTAGGTAAAGTGTGTTTCTTTACTATGTACTTTTGTAACTTACAATCCGACGGTCACGATATGTAGTGATCCGATGGTTCATTCTCTCCTCGGTATTACCGACACTTGATCCATGGCTTAACACCCGATTGGTCCATGAATTCTATTTAAAGCGCATGGAGGGTCATTTGTAGGTT
>APFE030511976.1:74435-88181 GCA_000404065.3 Pinus taeda
TGAAAGTCATTGGAAAGCAGCTAAAAGAATACTTCGTTATGTTCGAGGTACAATACAGTTTGGGATTCATTACAGTGCCAAAGCAACTCCTCTATTAGTTGGTTTCACTGATTCTGATTGGGCTGGTGACCCTGATGATCGGAGGTCTACTGCCGGTTATGTCTTCACTCTTGGTTCAGGACCTATTACATGGGCTTGTAAGAAACAGGCTGCCATTTCTCTTTCGTCAGCAGAAGCAGAGTATCGTGGTGTCGTGGAAGCTAGTAAAGAAGCCTTGTGGCTTTGTCAGATCCTATCAGAATTGGGCTTTGAGCAGCAGCATCCGACTACACTTTGGTGTGATAATCAAAGTGCCATTCAGCTTTGCAAAGATCCAGTTCAGCATCAGCGCAGCAAAAACATTGAACTTCACATGCACTTCATCAGAAATTCATGACCATGTTCTTGAAGTGCAAGATTGTTCAGCAGATGATCAGTTGCAGACATCTTCACAAAGGCTCTCACAGAGGCGAAGTTCACTAAACTTCGATATATGCTTGGAGTTCAGGAAGTTGTCACTAAGGGGGGATAGGCTCTAGTGCCTCCTTCCTTCTCCTATTGTGTCATATTGTAAATCCTTCAATCCTATCCCAAGTTGTTCTTAAGGGGGATGTTAGGATATTCTGACACATAGGAAATAGTTAAGTTCAACTTGGTCTAGTATAGAGTTAGGTATAGAGTTAGGTAAAGTGTGTTTCTTTACCGTTGTACATTTTGTAACTTACAACCCGACGGTCACGATATGTAGTGATCCGACGGTTCATTCTCTCCTCGGTATTACCGACACTTGATCCGTGGCTTGACACCCGATTGGTCCATGAATTCTATTTAAAGCGCATGGAGGGTCATTTGTAGGTTAACCGTGCATGAGAGAAGCGTATGTAAATTTTCATTCTTTTATTAATAAATTGCCTGTAGTAGCCACGTTGGCGCAGGCCGTGGACTGTTTCCCTCTCTGAGGGTTTTAACCACGTAAAAATACTGGTGTATTGATCTGTGATTTGTTTGTGAGCGGTGTCCTTTGGTGTTCTGTCTGAGGAACTTACCCTGTAAATTCCTACAATCTTGTGGATATGAATTGATATTGTATGCTTATATTATGTCTACGTTTATGCTATGGTATGTAAATTTGAGGGATACATCAGTGAAATGAAAGCAGTGTGGTCTACAACATGTTGGGACAAGCATGGATAGGGCATTGGAATCAAGGTTGCTTGGTAGAGACAATGTGATTTTGGATGTGTGGTACTACTGTTGTGCATATTTTGTATAGGTTGTACATGTTGCATCTGTGATGTGTGTGCATGAGGTGTTGTGTATATATAGGGTGTGTACATGTTGTTCATGCAATGTTATGAGCAAGGTGGTACAAATAATATTGTGAGAATTTTGCATATGTAGTGTTGGGTATAGATGGTCCTATGTACATGTTAGATATGTGATGTGGTGTACATATTCTACTGTGCACATGATGGATATGCGGTTTCGTATGCATATGGTGATGTGTGCATGTTGGTTATGTAGTGTTGTGTACATAGGGTGCTATGTACATATGGTGTTGTATGCATCTTATACATATGATGCTATGTACATATGGTGTTGTATACATCTTATACATATGATGCTATGTACATATGGTGTTGTGTTCATGATTGCACAAATGGTGTTATGAGCATATGGTGTCATGTACATGTTGTACATATGGTGTTGTGTGCAGGTGGTGTTATGTACATGTCATGCATGTGGTGTTATGTACATGTGGTGTCGTGTACATGTCGTGCATATGGTGTTGTGTACATTTGGCGTTGTGTACACATTGTACAGGTGGTACGATGTACATGTGATGTATGATGTACACATTGTGTAGGTGGTATCATGTACATGTGATGTTGTGTACATATTGTGTAGGTAGTGCTGTGTATAGGTGGTACTGTGTACATGTTGTGCATGAAGTACTAGTGTACTTGTGGTGTTATGTGCATGTCATACATGTTGTGTTGTGTACATGTAGTACTATGTGTATGTGCATTGTGTGGTTGTGGTATTGTGACATATGTATTCATTGTGTTGTACTCTGTGTATGTATTTGTGTTGTGTTGTACACCAAGTGTAGGTGTATGTATTGTGTTGTGGTGTGCACTAGATGTAGAAGTATGTATTTTGTTGTGCACCGGGTGTAGGTGTATGTGTGGTATGATAGGTGTAGGTGCATGTATTGCATGGTGTTGTATGCCATGTGTGGTTGTATGTGTGTGATTCACACTATGTGTATGTGCACATGGTTGAGGAGAAGGAACTGGATCTGTGTCGGGTGTGGCAATTGATCTAGAGTGCGTACAGAATAAGGACAAAGGTAGAAGCTAAGGATTTATTAAAGGATAAGTATCAATATTTTATTTCAATATTATTATGCATGTGATTTACGATAATGGTCTATAATGATTACATGTGATCTATGATTTTGGTTTATGATGGATACATTTGATTTATGATTTGATCTATGATGGTTGTTTTGAGCTAACTTGATGTGATATGTTTATACATGATAATTTGCTCAAAGATGCTAGTTTGACTTACTGTGACAAGAAGCGAACAAAATTGCAAGTGTACCTTGTTGACGGGCCACCAATGAGGTATGATTTGAAGTTATTTCATTTTTTTTTTTAATCTAATGGAAATTATGTTCTTGGTACAGGAAAGCATAAAGTGCCTAGTTGGTGGTCGAAACTGATGGCAAACATTAACAATAACAACAAAAGGAATTGGAACATGCAACAATATGCCTGTAAAACATTCAGGAGAAGGGCCATTATGGGACACTGGTACCCAGTAGTGTCCATTGATTTCCATGATCATGCTATGACTTGTATGATGGTTTTAAGGCAATAATATGCCTTGGTTTTTGGACCTTCCAATGTGAGGGAACCTTGCCAAGGGATGGAATTACCAGGATGGGGGTGCGAATTGAACTTGGAGGGTGTGTGATTGCATGGAAGGTGGTGATCGGATTGCTTGAGGGAATATGTAGTAGAGAATGGAAGGTCGGTGATATATTGTTTTGGTCATTAACATCATGAGATGGAATCAAATGCACATTGGGAGTGTGCCCTAGAATAATGAGCCAATAACTGTTCACTAAGAGGACAAGTGACACAGGATTATAGCACTGGATATTGGATATATATTTGACCTTGTAGTGGATTTTGGATTTCTTGGGAAGGAGGTGAATCCTGGTATTACTTTGAGGGTGGAGGTGTGAGCCCCTGGATTCCCTTGTTGCGGATGTAAGCATCATAACCTTTTATTTCTTTGTTGAGAAAATGTGCATATGTGTGTATTATTGTAAATACTATACCGAGTTGGATTTCTAAAGCTCCATATACAATATAATTTTTTTCTAGGTGAAGAAAATGTGTATCTGTGTATATGTGGTTATTATTGTAAATACCGTAATGCGATGTGTTATAAAGCTCCAATAAATGATATGTTTGTCATGTTTTATGAGATGGTCATTGTAAATATTGCAACGAGATATGTTATAAAGTTGCATGGGAAATATGTTTTGTTTTCAATGGTCTTGCTGGTTATAGGTGTCATTAAACACCAGGGAAAATGTTCCCCCAAGGGGGAGGGTCCTATAATAGCCCTGGTTAAAAATCCATGTAAATATAAAAATATAAGACCACAATCATGAGACACGTATTCCAAGCTGAATGGTGGGAAAAATATCCTAGTGGGTGTTCATTTTGGTTATTATGGATAAAGGAATTTGGAAAAGGCAATGGCAAAGGATTTGGAAAGGAAAATCACATTTTTGGCACATTTATTTATGAAAATAATGGAAATTAGGAGAAAAGGAAGGTGAAAGGTCACAAGTTTCATGTGAGGAGGAAATTGAGGGAAAATAATGGAAAATGAAGAAGATAGAGGCCTCATTGATAAAAAGGCTTCTAAGGATTAGTTCATGGACTTTGGTTAGTTAAGCTTTGGCGCTCTCTCATTATTCTCTCTCTCTCTCACTCAGTCTTTGTCACTTAGAGTTTTCTTGGATCACTTTAGCATTGGATCAAGAAAGGAAAAGAAGGCAAGAGGAAGGAAGGAGAAAGGAAGGAAGAGAAAGATCAAGCAACTACAACTTGATTCTTTGCAGGTATCGATTTGGACGTGTGATTTACTTGCCAGATTTCTCATGCATGGTATTGCATGTGGTTCTCTTTTGTTATGTAATGGGTTTTTCCAGGTGTGACAAAGTTTTCAACCTAGCCTTTCCATTTTCGGATAGCCATGGTGTGATGGGATTCTCATGCTTTGGTTGAGCTGGATTTCTGGATGGATTCGAAGTTGAGTGAGGTGGATCTTTGAAAGAAATAACACATGGCATAGTGATCCCTCGATCAGACTATGGATTGCGGTAAATCCACTGGCCTAGTGACCCTTGAACCAAACTATGGGTTGCGGTAAAGCCAGGTATTGTGTGCCTCGGTGGGCCTAGGAATCCTCGACCAATGAATGGCGAGATATATGGTAAAGCCTAGAGGTGGGTGCTCTCCATTAGGCCTAGTAATCCTGAGATGGGATATGCGGTAAAGCCTGGAGAGTGGGTCTCAGTTTAGGGCCTAGTGATCTGGTGTGGATTGTGATAAATCATGAGAGACTAGGAGACAGGAAAATACCTCACGGTGTAGGTGGAGAAATCTGGTCACATCCATGCTTGATTTGGCCTAACGATTTGGTGGAGATCATGGTCAAGCTCATTGTTAAATGTTATTATTTGGCCTAGTGATCCGGGATGGATTATGGTAAAGCCCGATTTATATGGATGTGAGTGAGGTGGTGTAACCTCAGGATGCCCTGGTTGGCTCTTTTGGTTTGAGTCCCACATTCATGCTTGGAATATGGCATGGGGGTGATTGGCTGAAGAGAGATTTGGCTCAGCCAATATATGGTCAGGTGGAACGTGGTAGCCCCATACTGGGTTGACTTTTGCATTCATTTATAAGAGGTTCTCTTCTTGGTATCTTATGTGTAAATGTACTAGTTTATATGTGCATTCTATGGCTAATGTATCCTTGATATTTCTATAGTTATTATGTTGGTTATAAGCATGTGTTATGACAATGATGATGTATGGTTCTACTCATGTTTTGATTTGTAAATGAATGAACGATGTATCCATGACCTAATAGATGATAATGAAACTAATGAACAATGATTCTTAGCGATTCTCAGATAAGTATGAGAACCCCATGCTCAGATATGTTGTTTAAACCTGTAGATTACATATTTGGGACATGTTTGACAAAATACCTGTCATGGCTAGTAAGGGTCCAATCAATCCCTTGTTCAAGTGATTGCATTTGTATCATTGTTGTGTTGTTATCTTTCATTCCTAAAGGTGTCATTGAGTTATGGGTAGTGACTTGGTCTCTGGGGCTGAAAAAGTGGCTCAAATCTCGGGGACGTAGTCACAACACTTGGAAAAAAGGTCTCTGGATGCATGGATGCCCATATCAAGGGTGTGCCCGGGAGTTAAATGGTCTAAAATCTCAGTGGGACCCAGGGGCTGGTTACTTGAGAGGTTGGGATGTTTCTTGGGAGTCCTGTTGCTGATGTGGAAGGTCTGTATGGTGTGTTTCCATCGGTTCCACTTCCTTGAGTTGACTTAGGAGGTCAAATAATATCATAATAACTTCTCGTCACATGTTTACCCCGTTGGCCAGTTACTTAGGTAGATGTGGGAGGAGGGTCTTACAAAAGGGATGAATTTTATCCGAAGATGACAAATGTTCACCACATGGACGACCACCTATTGGCATGACTGGGCAGGCTATAGAGATCATGAGATCTAAGAGTCAAACTTAAAGTCAAACTATGAGTATAATGACGCAATGATCAAACAAAGATACGAAAGAGATTAGGACGACATAAGGAGAGCGTGAAAAAGGCTTGTTCAATCACGAGGATATGATTCAAGAAGAATCCCTCATGATTTTCTCTTTTAGTTGAAAATCATTAGGAGAATAAGTTCTAATTTAAATCTATTTCCTAGATGGAAGAATAGTTCCATTAATTTTTGGCATAAAACTATTGGATTAGTTTTCATGAAATTTGTATAAAATCTATAAGGTGAAACCCAAAAGACAGTTCTTAAATTAAGTATGACGTGGTTTATTTTTAGTATTGTGTTACTCTATTTCAAATTAATATAATCCTCTATTTTTGATGCACGGTTGAGTAATCAATTGATCAATGATAGACTTACACTCAAGGGAGGCCCCCCTAGTGAGTTAAGGATAGTTAGTTTTGTTCCTTTCTTAATTTACTCATATTGTAGTAGTTTCATTACTCAATTATGTTTTAATTCACTCATAACATGATTGTTTTATGAAATTTTTGTCCTTGAATAGTGTTGGTTTAATCCTTTATTGCTTTGATTTCAGAGCGCTCATAAAAGAGAAATACCAAAAATATTTGATTTTCATATGCATTTTCTTTCGAACAATTTTGTTTCATTACTCAGTTAATTTCATAGATGGTGAAGGAAATGTCTTTTATAGTTAATTGCGCAAATCAATAATCATTTAGAGTTACAAGTTCTCATTTGATTTTTTTCTTCTGCAAGTAGTTTCATTAGCATTCCTTTATGCAATTGTAGTTAATTTATTTTCTTTTTGCAATTAGGAATTAAGTTTTATTTATGCAATTTCCTTTTGTGCAATTAGTGTAGAGGTTCCTTTATGCAAAGTAGTGTTGTAGTGTTTTCAATTCTGCAAGTAACATTAAAACTTTTTTCATACCATTAAGTGTCATGGCCTCTTCCAGCTAGCAATCGAAGCAAGAGATGCTCTCAGGCAATATCTTTCAGGATGGGAGCAGGAAATAGAAATGTACAATGTTGAACATGTTCCCTAGTCCATGTCTACAATGCCATGGTATTTCTATATATGGAAATTCCTAGAGAATGACACCCTGCATGCATCTATCAAATAAACAAAAGAGGGAAATTCGCTTGAAAGCTCTATCCTATCTATCAGCTTGTTCATGGAGTACTTTTTAGAAAGCACCAAAATGGTGTCCTGCTAAGATGCCTTCAGTGACAAGATACAAAGAACGTACTTAAATATTTGCATGATGGATCAACAGGTGGTCACTATGTGGGCGAACAACTATGCACAAAGTAATGAGGGTTGGTTAATATTGGCCCACTTTATTCAAAGATGCTCACACTTACATCTGCAAGTATGTGTCAGTTAAGATCAAAGGTTAGCCGCCCCACTGCTACCAGTAATAGTTGAGGAACCATTCCAACAGTAGGGCCTAGGTACTATCAGAGAAATCCTCCCACACTCGTCAAAGCAACACCGATACATTTTGACATCAACAAACTATTTTACTCAATGGTTAGAAGTATTTACCTTAGGACAAGTAAATGACCAAGAAGTCATCCACTTCTTGTGATAGAATATTATAATCAGATTTGGCATTCCAACATCACTTGTCTTTGATAATGTGACTTATTTTTGTCATTGAAACTTTATGAATTCACATTAGAAAATGGGATTGTATTTAAACATGCATCTAATTATTACCCACTGGGAAATGGTTTGGCTGAATCAACAAATAAAAATCTCATCTGCATAATTAAAAAAACCATCTTCTCTAAGCAAAGGAACTGGCACAATGCTTTGATCAATACATTATGGGTTGACCATGTAACTCCTAAGCCTTCCCTCAAGATCACACCATACTTCTTGGTTTATGGTAAAAAAATTATCTTGCCCCCGGACCTATGTCTACCAACCTTGCAACTCTCCCAAGAGTCCTAAGGTAAACCTTACCTTTTGGTTAAGAGCAGGATAGAAACTTCATTCAAACTTGAAGAAGAAAGGCTAAAAGCCAAAGAGAGATTTTTCGTTCATCAAAACCATGTTAAGCGTTGGTTCAACAAGAAATCCATAGGGGCAAAGAGTTTCGATGTGGGTGGCCTAGTAATGAAGTGGGATAAAGCCCACAAATAAAAATGAAAACAAACAAAGTCATAACCTCTGTGAATTGGCCCATTCACCATTGAATAGAAGCTTAGTCATAACACCTTCACGCTAAAATATTTAGATGGGAGGATTGAACCCCTTCCCGTAAATGGTTGAGATTTGAGACATTATTTTCAATAGCAGCTACAAGATGCGCTCTCTGTACAATTTGTCTTTTATTTTTTTTCCCTTTTATTTTTTGTAAGTGTTCGTCATATGTGTGTCATGTCATGTCCTGTTTGTCTCTTGTTCATTGTACATAAATAAGACCTTGTGTAAAAGTGCATGGGCAAAAAGACTTTGTTGTGGAATGAAAGAGAAAATGTGTGACCTAAGAATATCCTGGAGGATTGATCCTGGAGGATCCAGAAGGATTGATCCAGGTGGATCTTCAGAAAAGCACTAGTGGCATGGTAAAAGGATCAAAACTCAAAGTCATAGAATCTAGGTAAACTTAGTATCAAATCGAAGTGCTTGTCATCCTGATTCCAATGGTGCGAATGATACTCAAATCCGAGTTCATATGAAGAAGTTAGAGCAAGTCAAAGTTCAAGTTTGACTTGTCCAGGTGGCAGGAGGAGATGACGTGGAAAAAATCTTAACGAATGGGGGAGCACCATATGGCAGGTTTCCATTGGCCCTGAATATCACATATCACAATAAAGAGATGAAGTGGCTTAAGGGTAAATTGTCCCTAGGCAAGTTGTGATGCGATAATTGCATATCACACAAAAAGATAAAGTGGTTAAGAAGTGGCCTTGACAAGATCCCGGTTGCGATTGTGATATCACAAATTGTGAATCATAGGAGCATGTGTTAAGGATCGACCCTTGAAAGAGCCTAGTTGTGATGCAATATATCATATATCACAATCACAGAAATTCTAGTGGATGCGAGGCGGCCCGGACAGTAATCGCCAATTTCGATTTGTGATAGGAATTCTAGACACGATGTTTTATACATTGAGATTTATAATCCTGACGGGTCCTTGTTATCATAGAACACAAGTTGGGTTGATATGCCAATGGTTTAAGCGCCGCTTGTGATTGTGATGGGGTATCCAGATGCGATATGTTATATATTATGTTGTATAATCCTGACAGGTCCGCTGTATCACCATACATGTGATATAAGGGCTGGTATGTACATCGATAACATCAGCCTTCAAGTTCAACGCGCAGTCAAAGAGGTTTCATGCCATATTTAAAAGGGATTTTACCATACTTGTAAAGGTTTGTTGCATTATCATTCAGGCCTGAGTTCCATGGTCTTAAGAAAATCCCACCTGCCTAACTTGGCCTATGGTTAGAATTTCCCGAGAGTTGATGTTAGCTTATGGGGGCTTGACATAGGTTTCCAGTTATTTAGCCAAAAAAATCCCTACACTACTAGCCCTTTTGACATTATCTCGTTGAATGCGGACTGAAGTCCCACCCGAAGCAGTATGCGGGGATGTTGGAACCAAGTTTCTGCACCCTTGTGATGTCTGTGATGTTGGTTTAGTCCAACTATGCCTGCCTTCGCTTAGGTTGTTTCACGCACTATTCTAACCTTCAATACTTTTGCGATCTGATATAATAATCTTTCGCATAGCCCTAACCAGGGGCTGAGATGCTTTCGCGCTGCTATGGCAATGAACTGCACTATTTCCCAAAACTACACCACGTATCTTACTTATCTTCTTAACATATCTTACCTATCTTCACGTAAACAATTATTCTAACTTGCATTCACTTAATCAACACAGTTATATACATTCATGCATCATATAAGCATTAAAAGTGCAATTTATATCCAATGTAACAGATGCATAAAACAAGTAATAAATACACAAAAATGATAGGAAACTTCTCTTTATTAATACTTCCCACAATTATAGACTCAGCTCACCTTGCATACTTAGTTGCAGACTACTAGGCCTCTGTGCACTCAGCTGCAGAGCCTTCTCCTACTCTATGACCCAAAACTAGGCTTTTCTCCACAGATATGACTCAAATTTTCATCCTTATCATGATTAATTTGATTGATGTCTTAACTACTTAGAGCCTCGCTCTATTTATACAATCCCATGGTCCAAAGACCATGGGTAGATCTCTACAGCTGACATTACATTAACAAAATTAAGGGTGGACAACCCTATGACTCTTTTACAAACTACGCTCTCCGCGCCCACAAAATGTGGAGTCTTTACATCGGAATTACAATCTTTGACCAAAATCTGGGCTCTAAGCCCCAAAACTTCCCTTGGGGGATCCCGTGGCCAACAGGCCCCCAACACAAACATCGTGACTCACCCTCAAGTCACTCTGTTGGTGTGGAGATCTTTGTGTGAAGAACTCCCAACTTTGACTAAATCTATGCAAGTTCAACAACACACTGAGTGACTACCTACTGTACTTCCTCGACGCGCTGTTCAGTGACCGCTGTGGCTGAACTGCTGTCCTGAATCCTTTCCTACGTTGCTTGCAGCTATGTGAGCTTAGCTTCAATGGAGGCTATAATGGTATACACCCCATCAATTCACGGCTATAGGCATGCCTTCAAAATTGCTTCCTTATGCCGAGCAACATCCACCTGCTCCTTGAGCGCTTTAGCCTGCTGGATCCTGGCGAGCCTTTGTGTGAGGGCAACCATCTGCGCGACCCTTTTACTTTGTTGTACCTCTGCTATAGCTTGCACACCTCTGTCTCTAGGCACTGTATGTTTGGGTGCTCTTGCAGGGTGGTGAGGACCTCGAATGACTGCTCGAACAACTTTGTGCAGTTTGTCACTGCAGTGTTGGCCGCCACCATTGCTGTGGTAATCGCGATGGTGCACTATTCCTTAAACTCCAACGAAGTTGAAGGCTGCACCTTCAATTGCAGTTCTGCTATATGAAGGTTTAGCTCTAGCTGAACCCTTGGCATTTCTTCCTTTGCCTCGCGCACCCTTGCTGCTAACTTCCAGCCGCGTGCCTCCACCGGTTCTTCTGCTTGGATGGCCGACTCTAGGACCATCTAGAAGGCTTCCTCCACCACCTACACTATTTTTCTATTTTGCACCACTACCTCATCGTGTTGCAAGCTTAACTATTCCATGTTGATGCACTGGTTGTGTTACACTAAAATTTTTCACCATGACTATTTGCAGTTAGTATGGCTCCATCAACAGTCATACTATCCTCCTTGGCAAGCCTCATACCTCTACTCTCCATGTCAAACTTTAAGAAAGAGAGAAAGTCATTAAATACATATTTATCTCTGGGTACGCAGTTTCTCTCATCCTTACCTGCATGTACGCATCCAAAGTTCACAATACTTGCGTCCTTGCACGCTCTGTATGTAAAGGGGTGGGTGCGTACTCTTGTAAAGGTCAAAAGGCGCGAGTTTCATCTTAAAAAAGTTACTTGTGGTCATTTCTAGAGCATTCTAGAAGATTGTTTGACGTGTATTGAGCGCCTCCAGATGGTTCATATATCCCTATGAAAGAGGAACTTATCCCATCAAGAGAGGAGCTACCCCATCCAAAAGAGGGGCTTATCCCATTGATGTTGGACCTGATTAACTTCCTCTAAAGCATTATAAATACAGACATTGGGCCAGAGGAGGGGAGGTTGAAATCTGAACATTCCAAAGGGTAGATGCTGCTGGAATTAGGACTTCCTTGTAGAAGCTTGTGAGGAGAGATTCCCATCCTTTCTTGTTTCATTTGGAAGTGGGTGAGCTTATCAAAGTAAAGGAAAACTCTTGCTGGACTCTAGGAGGAACTTGCACAACATCAAGGCTCAGGTTGTAATGGTTTCTTTTGTTTCCTATTAATACAAATAAGTCTATTCTTCTCAAAAATTTGTTATTAATGAGTTGTCTCATATACTCCTTGGTCTGTATGTTGAATATGTTTTATTTTATGAGATATTCAGGTGCTATTTAATCGTTTGATTGTTATTGAATGCAGGTTTTGAAGTGAAGGAGGAGCTCATCCGGATTGACGAGGCTGGACTACTACAACAGCGTTGGACTACAGGTAGGATCTAAACACTTGATTTCTTGTATGGTAAATGCATGTTTAGAGAAGGATTGCTCTTAATTGTCTTGTTTGTCACTAGAAAGTCTTAGGTTTATAGGGAGGTTGGTTTTGTCCACAAGATTAACTCTTTCCGCATGACAAATTGGCGACTCCGCTGGGGACTCCATTGATGTGAATGATTTTTCCTTTGTGTGACACTTTGATCTAAAAAGAGTCATTTCTTTTTTGGTTTTTGGATGTTTGACTGTGTATTTGGGTGGACTACCTTAGAGTTAAGTTAGATTTTAGTTTTTCTTGATTTTTCAGTAGTACACACCCTCTGAGTTGAGCACAATGCGTACTTGTATGCACTGAAGCTTTGTACACAGAGCGTGCACGCACCTGTGCAAACAGGCTACCTGCGTATCCTGTCAAAAATTGAGAAATTTCCATTTTTTCCATTTTTCCCCTTAGATTTTGTCTTTCATTAGTTTTTACTCCCCAGATCCATTGGTTATCTGTCAGAGGTCTTCACCTGAACTTGTTTCGTTAGCGTCAAGAGTTTTAGTGAAATTCATAGAAGTTCTAACCCTAGGGTTTGATTTTTGCATTGGTCCTGTAGTGAATTTGACTTTAGAAGTTGTGAAACCTTAGATTTCTCTGGTTTTGTCAGTCTTCTTAGGAGTCGGACCTTTCATAAAGTCTACCTGTGTGAGCAACCTACCTTTGTGTTGTCTCTTTGCGGAATTTCGAAGGAACTTGTTGATTGAAGTTGTGAATTTCATTCTTAAGAAAAGAACAAAAGAGTTTGATTTTTGTTTTTGACTGGTTTATGATTCTGCATGAATTGGTCCTTGGTTTGATTGTTATCGAGTAAAACAACCTGGAATCATCTTAGTAGGCTTTCGCCTCTTTAGATTTACTTTTAGGTAAATTTCCTTTTGATTTGCTTTTGAGTGAGTTTTTCGTAGATTTTTATAAATTTTGAAATTGCTTTTGTTAAAATAGTTTTATATGCTTTGTTAAATAGGAAAAAATACAAAAACATCTCCTTTGCAATGTTTGTTTTAAGTAGCATTTGAAGTTTTGGAAAGAAAAAGGAATTTTTGTGCAAGTAATGAGTGTTCATGTGTTGTATGCTTGGAAAAGATAAAGAGATTGTTTCTTTGATTGTCTGTTAAGAAAGTTTCTTTTATCAAATATCAAAGTTTGCATTCTCCAACTCTCTTAGCTAGGGAATTCATTGAAAAAGAAAAGTAGTGTAAATCATCCTAGGTGAATCTTTTTAGTGGATTTGAGTCGAGTCTACACACCATCAGTTTCATCTCCACTACCTTTTGTCTTAAAGAAAAGCCATAAAATTAGCGCTTAAAGTAAAATCAACTTAGCAATTTTTCTTTTACTAGGGCTCTGAAGCACCAATATAGACCAGGCTAGTGTCTTGGAGTAGGAGAGTAATTAACTTTCCAAGACTACAAAACCAAACAAGTAGCTTATCTTGTGATAGGATAAATCCAGCTGTTGCATTTATACTCTGGGAAAGCTCCTCTTAAAGGAGAATCACGAGCTCGTGTCCGAACCAGTGAGGGGATCAATCCTCCCATGTTGGGAACGACGCCAGACACGCACGTATTACAAACGGTAAACCTCAGATTATTGTTGAGGAGCCAGGGGATCACTTATCGGTAAACCT